>VXBA01002928.1:1063560-1073758 GCA_013399895.1 Serilophus lunatus | reverse complement strand
GTCTCTAAGGTGCTGCAGCCATGAAAACAAAGATGGCGGGCGGGACCGAAAACTTGTGATCCCCTCGACGAGAAAACACCGGAACTGAGGCGGGGCCCGGCCGGCTGGACCGATGGAAAGAGAGTTTGGCCAGGAAGAAGGCAATGAGATCCACGCGAGAACGAGAAGGCTTAAAAGCTGAGGCATGGGCCTGCACCGCGTTCTTCTTTGGCTGCTGCTGCGGCGAGAAGACCCCCAGCTGCTCTCCTCCTCAGTCGCAGGCCTCACGGCACGAGTTCCACCCATTTCTCTCAGCACAAGAGCCATTTCCAGCTTGCAAGCAAGTAATCCCTTCAGGGAATTGGTGGGAGGGAGTAATTTTCACCTCTTTTTGTGTTTTTCAGAGAACTTCAAAAGCCAGGGAGTCCCCTCCATCAGAGAGACGTATAGAGACAGATTTTCCTACCCTTCCCCACTGCTTTTTTTTTCAGCTAGTCATTTAGCTGAAAGGAGCAGTTCCTTTCTTTTTTTGTTTTTTTCCCTTTTGTGCTTTTTTTCCCCTGCGTGTCAGGTGTCCCTCAGTGTAATTCTGGGGTCCCTGTGGGTTATCCCTACTTCCCTAATTTAAAACCCCTGTAATAAACTGTTCATCTGCTGCAAACTCTATTTATTTTTCCGTCACCTTTTTTGAACCCCGAACGCTAAAAGGTGGATTAAACCACCACAACCGTGATCAAAGGTAAATGTGTCAGAAAGAGTCATGTTTTAGAAGCTGTGAAATGCTGCTTGATCCTAAATAATGGATTTGATTTTGTTGCATTTTTAGAACCATTAGTGGACTTCTCAACCTTCTGCTAGAACAATGAAGGACGGAGTTTTCAAAAGATGTTGTTTTTATTTTAGTTAAAAAAAAAAAAGAATTGGTCATCTTCATGTACTATATGAATCATGGAATCTAGAGGTAAGAAAGACCCATTACTTTATGTATGTATTTATATACTTTATGTATGCCTTGCCCCTGCAAAATGGTTCTCAACCATAAACTTTTCTAATGCTTTGGGCAATTTAGTTTTAAATATCTCTGCAAACAACAGGATTTTCACTGCTTCTCTAGGTAAGTTATTGAATACTTTCTTTTTCCTCCCCTTGAAATTATTTCATTATGTTTTATGTCATATTTAGCATACAATTTAGATAGGTAGATGGAACTTCTAAAAGACAGATATCTTTCAAAAGACGGCAGTTTGTTTTCTGATATTTCCTGGAATAGGTAGGAAAAAAAATTTAAGTCTTTTCCAGTCCAGTGCTATATATACTCAAATGCCTTAGCAAATGTTGAGGTTTTGCAATTACATTTTCATATCTGTTTTGTTGCCGTAAGGGTCCCCCAGAGTGAGAATGGATATATTGTTGAAAAAAAATCTCAAATACATCCTGACTTAAAAAACCCCTGGCTGCTATTACCATGGCTACTTATCACAGCCTTTTAATGTACTGTTAATTGCAATGACAGGTAAGCAAAATGAGATTTCTAAATTATATCTCTTTATTTTAAATTCATGATTACATGTCTTTAATAACTGTCCTTAAATGATTCTTGCTGCCAGGCACTGCAGATCCTTACAGGCATTCCTTCTGAACTAGCAGTGTTATTGTTGAAACAAATTGCACAGGTCTTGTGCTTTTAATCTCTCTAAAAGATTAAAGATCAAGTAAAGAAAAACATTATAAAAGCACAGAAAAGCTAGTGTTCACTTTCATTTTGTTTCACCCTTTAATGAAACTGTAACTGTTTCTGCTAGAAGAGTTTTTGTTGCACATCTATTTGTCCGTAGATATAATGATTTGTCACCTCTTTGGGACAACTTATGTGATAACAATGATTTACTGTGTAAGAGTGTACAGTGAGGGGATGATTAATAGGAATTTCAGAACAGAAAACAGATCAGTTCAAGAAAATTAAGCCTAAAAATATAGCTTGATAAAGCAGCTCATATAAAACTAAAGACTGCATTCTCTCTAATTTAACATTTAATATTTAAATTTTTAAATAATATTTTTATTCATTTTGTGAGTATCTAAAATCCAAATAGATAAAGGTCTCCCAATATTTCTTGTCTTGGTAATAGAATCAGTCATGATTACAGTCTGGCAGCTTTAAGATCCTTAATGGATTGTACCTTAATGAAATATCATGATTGCCTACATCGTTGTAGATCAGTTGACTATGACCAAAAAAAGGGATTTGAAATTCCTGTTGCTTTCATCCCTTAATTGCAGTTATCAAGTTTCTGATGTTTTCTCTCAAAAATGGTAAGGTCTTAAGAAGATCTATTGCCCACCCTCCCTAAAAAAATATTGTTGGAATTTATGACCATGCTAAAATGTTTGCAGTACTTAATCACTTTTAAAATAAGTTGTATCTGACTTTTGTATACATTTTTTTAAGGATTTTAGCTTTATATATAGGATGCCTGTGGAGGTATTTTGTTTAAAATAAGAAGTGAGGTAAAAATTAATCTGTAAGAAAGTAGTACTCCCATCTGAGGAAGCTTTTTCTGCTTTTGATAGTTTAAGTTGCAGAACAAAGTAAGCAAATGAGCAAGCTCACTGGCCAGGAAGAATAGAAGTCTTTAGAATTTGTGCATTCCTGCAAGAAACCCCTTGGACTGGGATAAGCTTCTTGTGAGAAATATTCCTACCAGGGCTACAGATAACTGAGGAAACATTAGGTATTTCATTGATAAAGAATTTACTGTATAGCCAACACTGGTGAGAACAAAACCCATCCTGAGTAAATGTGATTAGATTCTAAAAAACTTAGTAAATTTTCATTAATCAGACTTTATGTCCAAATGCAGTTTCCAGAAAGTAAAATCTCATTTCCTTTAAAAATTTGTCTTTGTCTCTTTTCTGCTCTTGTTCTGAACTTTTTTAAATTTTAAAATCTGATGAATATCTACAGTAATCTCTCATATAATACATCTACATGGCAGTCTAGCAACGCAGCTATAGCAGCTCAGGGTACACCTGAGCTGATTTGGAGTTCCATTTAGGCTGTTTGATGTATTTAGGCTTAACAATCTATACTGAGACTTATCCTGCCTTGGGATGGACTTTCATCGGTCACCAAAAGGGTTAAGTTTGGATATGTACACCCAAGCTACCCTGCCTAGTGGCAAACCAGCATATTCTTTATTCCACTCAAAGTTGCATAGGGTAATGAAAGGTCAGTATCCAGGTCCCCGTGGAGGGAATAAAGAAATTTGCAACGTCTCAGTGGTGTACAGTGGCTTCAAACTGAAAAAAATACAATACGGGAGTTACACCATTTCCTCGAGAGTTCATAATATTTGGTTTCTCTCCCCAACAGATGCATAAATGACCAAATTCTGATGAGAACGGTGGATTTGAACAAATCAACCGTAGCAAAATCTTCCAGTCTAGAGTATTCTGCCCAATCCCCAAGTCATTTAGCATGAAAGCAGTCAGTGCCAATTTTTTGTGTCACTCCCACTCTCCTTAGATTACTTATCTGAGATTTATTTTTACAAGTTTCCATTTTTTATAGTTTATTTTTATTAGTAATGATAGAAAAAAATATATTTTACAGCAGGATGTAACAATATTACAGTGTGTTGCCCTTTGTTCAATAGTATATTTTATTGCTTTTTCTTAGTAGTAGTTACAGTAATAACACTTGTAGTACCCCATGTATTAAAAAAAGCTTTGCTGACAACATCTCAGTATGTTCTGTAGACTAGCTGGATAGTGTATCTCCATTTCAGAAATAACACGAGAGGGAAGATCTTTAACAGCTATGCTTCAAAAAGTATCCATAATTGTTCCTCTCAGAATTCTTTTTTGTACAAGTCTAATTTCCAAAGATTCGTAACACACCTGCCTCTTCTGTTACCTTCAACCAGGGAAATCAGTAATTACTCTGAGAATAGTAACCAAGGGGGATAATTGACAGGGTGTCTGCGCATTTGAGTAAGGTGGCATTTCCTCATATATGCATTTTTTTCCTTCAGTCTCCAGCTGTTTCATACCATACCCAGCATATGCTCCACCCATCTTGCAGCTGCAGCCCCATGGCTGCAGACCTCAGCAGACAAATTTCAGTCTCTAGAGAGTCTCAAGTCATTCTGCTTTTCCTTCTCACTTTTCATCTGTCAATCATCTCAATATTCCTGCATATTATCTTCTGATTTATCCAAGGATTCTCTCTAGTTGTAGTCCCTTTCCACCACATTCCTTCTGTTCTTTCATTCCTATGCTTGCTTGCAAATGGCTGAAGAATCTTAGTGTACAATTGTGATGAATTTACCAGCCCAAAAGAATGTTAAGAGCAGTGTTCCAACATACGCTACGCCCTGCACTTGCTACCACCATCTTTGTATGCAGGAGTTCACATTTGGTTCTGCTTTCCTTCCCTCCCACACTTATATTTCCTACACTCACACGCACACACACACACTCACACGCGCGTCTTTTCCTTTCTCCAATCAATAGTTAAGATTTAGCTGCTTGAGTAAAACTACTACTATACTTGTAGCTCTGTAGATGCAACATTTGGAATGGAAATATCATCAATTTTATCTGATTACGGTAAATTTTGTAAAAGAATGTGCCGTAAGGGATGTTCAGGAAAAGAGCAGAAGACAGCAGAGAAGACTATCATGTGAGACATTATGGCCCCTGTACTTGTATTATTTTACAGTGTAGGGCTGATGACTTTAGTGTGTGATATTCTTGTATTTTTAGGATTTTTCCACATGCTGCTTGTATGTCAATGTACTATGTAGGAGAGCATATCACTCATTAAAGTTTTATCAAATCTGGGAAAAAAATAAAATTGGATAATCTTTTTTATTTGGGGGGATTTCTTTTTTTCAAATAGTTCATCTCTTCCAATGTTGGTTTAAGCAAAAAAAAAATAAATCTGATCTGAAATGGGCTTTTGAACAAAGATCTAATTTAAATATAGATAGAAAAGTGCAACATTTTTTTTGTTTTACTGCATTTTGTGCATTCCAGAAAGTCTGCTAGTGCATGTTGATAATTATATACAGAAAAATCCAAATAAATTTCTGTATCTCTCCCTCAAAATGTTTTACAGCTTGAGGATGTAATCTTCCAGTAGCAATTTTATGGTTAAAGTTGTAAAACACTTTTTTAGTAAAAGCTTTTAATATCGACTTTTCATAGAGGAAAACTTTTCTCTTTTAAATTTGAAGTATGATGTGTAGTCGAAAAAGGTACTTGGAAAGGGTTCAAGTTTAACTGCATAAGCTGTTTTTTTGAGAGGATGGAAACTGAAAAGAAATTGTTTTAGTTTTTAGATAAAAAAACTTTTGCTTTTGATAACTGTATAGAAATGACATGTCTGGAGACCTAATAGTCTTGACTATCATTGATACTCTTGAGAAAGCTTTGCTGTTATTACTACCTAGTTAGACCTTTCCCTATAAGATTGTGTTCAATGCACTGGAGACACTAGAAATGCTTGAACATCAATTAAAAAAAAAAAAAAGAAGGAGGGAGTTGTTAAGTCTTGCAAGACCAAACAGCTCTTTTTATACATTTAGTAGAACTGCACCCTTGGGAAGCAGGGGAGGAGAAAAAGGCATACTTGAGTCTGTAAACTTGCCAAGAGATGAGCTCTCTGGGCACATCTAGTAGTTTGATACTACTGAAAGGAGGATTTCAGATTCTGTTACTCCCTGCTTACTCTTGCACGTTCCCTTACTTCTGTCCCATGGTCCAGTGTTTTTTTTACAGGTACTGTTACTTGTTCAACCACTCAAGAGGGGATTAAGCTCATTAAGTAAGCAGAAAGCAGGGTGTTTTTCCTGAACCAGACAGCAATTTTATGTGTTATATTTGTCATGGAAAAGCGTGTACAGACACATGACAGCAGACAAATCACAGTCCTGAAAAACATGATATTTCAGAAATCAGAAGGATTTACTTGTGTGCTTAAGCCATTACTACTTCAAAATACCAAAAATTAATTTACCTTTTCCAGTGGAAAATAAAATCAGGATACTTTTATGGATAATAGGATACCAGAACCACAGAATGATGCTCTCCAAATTTCTGCAGTCTCTGTCACACCAGAGTAATTGAGAAGCAGTGTTTTCTTTTTATTTAAAGGTCTGCATGGATGCCAGGATTTCACAAACACTGATGAAATCAAGGTTAAATTGGCTTCCTCTTCAGTTTCAAAACTGGCAAGCTTGCTTTGCCTTAATCTCTCTGGTTTTAGCCTCTTCTGTTTTCCAGAAAGTTCAGAGACTGATTGCATTCTTTATCTTGTTTGTAAATGCAACCTGTTCCTCGCTTTTGTTGCTTTGTTCAGTGCTCTGTAATAGACAAGTTATGTTTCCTTTCTATTGAAAAATATGATTATTAATCAAAATGCTGAAATCTTCAGTTCATAACAGAAAAATTGGTAGGTGCTAAACTAAGCTCTACCACAGCTTTTTAGGTTTTCTGCTCCTTAACTATTCTGGTACCATGAATGTTTTTTCAGACCATGCTTAATGAAATGTCTTTGGGTTTTGGTGCAAAGTGTCTTTCTCTTTGAAAGCACCATATTAATCTTGATTTTTAAAACATAGTTGTTACTGAATCAACATGTAGTACTTAATTTCTGTGACTATCCTGAGACTTCAGTAAAATGTGTTCTGAAAATAGTTAGCCTTCCAAAAGGCCAAAATTAGACGTAACATCCTTGTAAGTGTATGTGTTCAAGATCAGAATATTTTAAGACCTGCATTTTAATCTAAACATGCATTTGTTATTAGCTACAAAGGTCAGGCCTTCATAGAGTGGCCTGTGCACAAGGAAAATCTGTGAGGTTTTTTTTGAGGTACAATGTGGATGCTTTTACCTTTAGCTACTGACAGTGGTGAAGACAAAAGGAATTGAAACAATGCTTCAGCGTATTTTAATCTGGTTCCAGCCTTTTTTTTCCTCTTGGTATAGTAATACTCTCTGAACAGCAGCAACTACAACCCATCTACAGTGTTAAGATACTTATTACACATGCACTTGTCATGAGAGGGACTCAACCCTCTCTTTGTAAGAAAAAACTATTTATGGTACCTGGTATTAAAATTTAAATGCATCATCTTATATTACCCCTCTTGTGGAAGAGGAAGTCTTATATGAGGGAATGAAGTCTTATGCACTCTCTGAATACAAGTATCTGTAATAACAATTGTTCTATAGACAGAAAAATCACAGAAGGAATTCTAGATGCACAATAGAAGGATAACAATGATAAATTAGCTGAATTTACAACAAAGAAATTGTTGCACAATTTAACTCAAATATCAGTAATATTATAAAACTCCATCGCTCCTTCCTTTCTGGAAATGGGATATTGAACAAAAAGCAGAAAGGTCAGTAATGCCATTTGTCCCATTGGCTTTCTAATACCATATAAGAAATAGATTGTTTAGAAGTTGTCAACCATGCATTACATAGAGTACAGAAAAAAAGGAGAAAAGAACAGAATTTTGATGGGGTTTTTTTGTTCTTTTTGCTTCCAGCAGTTGAACTTGGAATGAAAAATAAGAAAAGCTACTCTCTTGACACATGAGTAGTTTACAGCTCCTTAGTTATAAATCTTAACTTTTGCCTAAATACCTTCCAAAATGTTTAGAGTTTCCTAAAATCTAAAATCTTGGTGTAGGACTGGCTAAACAACAATTGCAGAGCAAACAGTTTTCAATGTATAGAAGAAGCATCACTTGGGCATTGCCACAGGAAGACTTATTTGAGAGCCTGTTGCTAAATCTTGTCCTTCAGTATGCAGATCAGTCTTTTTGATGACTATTACCTTTGCAGATGAACAAGCTATGTTGTAACAGTTTTTAGAAATGTTTTGTTGCCATTAATTTAGCAGTCACTTTTCTTTTTATGAGTTTTCCTCATTTCAGAATTTGAGACATATCTGCATGGAGCAATTCATGAAAATTAATGTGAGT
The DNA here is from genome assembly GCA_013399895.1 of Serilophus lunatus. Taxonomy (NCBI): domain Eukaryota; kingdom Metazoa; phylum Chordata; class Aves; order Passeriformes; family Eurylaimidae; genus Serilophus; species Serilophus lunatus. The sequence goes on along the minus strand of VXBA01002928.1, from coordinate 1,065,779 downwards.
CAGCTAAAGATGTGACTTAGAAATAGATCAGTTAAACGTCGTTAAAACCCCTAAGGACCTTCTTATCCAGAATTCAAGTGGTCCTAATTTAATTTAATTTACTTCATCAGTGAAGTTAGATCATTCAAATGTAGTTCTAAAGGAGAACATCCACATTAGAGTTTAATGCAGTTTTACAGCTTCTCTTTAAAGTAACATTTTTAGTTAATTCACTTTCCTGATTGTCCCCATATAAATAAATCCCTAATCCCACAAGTGTTTTTAGTTCTGGCTAATCCTTGACACTACTTAATAAGGTACTGCATAATCCAGATAGCGTCTCTACCAATTGCTGTGTTGGCAAACATCCAGTTTCCAGTCTCCTGCTGCATCTGGTAAGACTTAGTCTTTGACTTCAGCTTTACCAGCAAACTACAGGGCAGTTGCAAGGCAGGCTGAACTTAAAGCAAGATGTTTTTGTTCCCCAAATCAATTAGCTGATACTAATACAATGAGACTTTCATGTATTACCCAAGCTGAAAAGCTTTTAAACTGATCTGTAGGGGATATCTTTAGCATCTTCATCCAGACTTTCCCTGAGGGGCAAACCATTTTCAGTTAAACATTATGTGTGAGAAGTTGCTTGAACCTTGCTGTAGTGGCAAGGTACAGAGCTTGAGAAGTAAGGGAAAAGCTTGAGTGTAGGGGAGATTTAAATTCTGTACTCTATTCCATAGGTGTCAGTCATCAAAAGCTGTCTAGAGGGTGTATAGGATCAGTATATTTTCAGCATGCATCTCAGTACCTTAGGCATTTAGGTAATTTTGGGTGCTTTGCATAGACTATGCCATTGTGTATGTCTCCAAAAAAACTTAATGCAGATAGAAAATTATCCATTTGAGCTGTATTATTAAACCAAGTCTGAATCACTATGCTTCTGTTTTGTTTGCTTTTAAGTGGACCTTTGAAGCAAAGACACAGAGATGAAGACAAATGTAGATAGTGATGACACTGGAAGTAGAGTAGCCCTCATGGTACATAGAGATGTGATTTTCATCCTTGTGACAAAACTGTGTGATTGATCCTACTATGCATATGGGCTAGTTTGAGCTGGGGTAGAGTTAATTTTCTTCACAGTAGCTAGTATGGGGCTCTTTTGGATTTCTGATGAAAACAGTTGATCATATAAAGGTGTTTTTGTAATTGCTGAGCATGGCTTATACAAAATCAAGGTCTTTTCTGCTTTTACTGCCCTTCCAGCAAGTAGGCTGGGCATGCACCAGGATTTGGGAGGGAACACAGCTGAGACAGCTACCCCTCACTGATCAAAGGCATATTCCATGCCATATGACATCACACTAAGCATATAAAGCTGAGAGAAGAAGAAAGAGGAAGACATTTGGGGTGATGGCACTTGTCTTCTCAAGTAACTGTTAGCTGTGACGGAACCTTGGTTTCCTGGGGATGGCAAAACATCTGCCTGTCCATGAATTCCTTGTTTTGATTTCCTTCCATATGTGGCTTTCGCTTTACCTTATTAATCTGTCTTTATCTCAACCCATGAGTTTTCTCATCTTTGGTTTTCTGATTTTCTCCCCCATCCAACGAGGGGGAAGTGAATTAGTGTTTGAGTTGCCAGCTGAGGTCACACCGCAACAGCAGGAGTCTTTGGTCATTTGGGTAGAGTAGTTGAGAAAAATGAAATGGATGGACAGATGCATGATGCATTTATATGAAATTGGCCACAGAAACAATGCTCTTAACTATCCTGGCCTTGTGAGCTGCCAGATTCAAAAAAGACTTTTGAGCTGAATTGCTTTTAGATTCTATCAACTATATTCACCGTTTCTCCACTAGCTATAGTGTGAATGAGAAGAACATCTAGCTCACATGTACAATCTGATGTTTAGATCTAGATGTCTTAATCTAGAGGTAGGTTCTATCCTGATAACCTTTTACCTTTAAGCATCGAATAGAGCCTTTTGATCTTTAGATCTGTGTGCAATTTCTAACATGTTGATGCAGTCAATTCCATATTAGAGCTCTTAGTCTTGAATGGAAACCACCCTGACTACAGAACAAAACAACCCCAATCACATGTCTAGGTCACACTTCTCTGAAAATTTCTGGTGGACTAGGTTTGCTCCTGCTGATGTTATGCCAGTTGAGTATGGATGATCTATATCCCCCCAGTTTTAGGGGTGATTGAAATAGGAATACAGACTTTTTCCTCTTGTGGG
>VXBA01002928.1:974539-1063503 GCA_013399895.1 Serilophus lunatus | reverse complement strand
CCCCCCAAACAAAAACCAAAAACCAAAACAGCCAAAACCCAACACCCCAACAATCTTTTGAAAATCTTCTGCTAATTCCACTTATATTTTTGATCTTGATCAAAAGAAGGTAATTTCAGTGGCTAGGTACCTATTAGTTTATAATGGTACAAGAGTATCATTGTTGCTTCCTTCACCACCGAGTTTTCCAGAAGGTTTCTTATCCATATATTTAAAAAGGCCCTCAAACCTTATCTTCTGAGCTCTGCTAAATCATAGCCTGAGGTGGTCTGGTTGGAAAATGAGAAGCCACTGAATAAGGAAAATGCTGAAATGTCACTCTCCATAGGGATTACCAGTTTCATTAACCTCAGTGAAAACCACATTTCACTAAATTTAGACTGCAGCAGAGCTCAATACAGATAATGCATTTAATGTATGCTCTGGGCAGTGAAGTTGAAACTATTTTCAAGTAATTTTCTTCAGTGTTGGATGCAGCTATCCTGTAAGTTTCCTGATAACTTAGAATTTTTCTCTCTCAAAACAGCAAGTGATACTGTTCCAAAGCAGTTAACATTCTCTGTGACAAAGGTGTATCATCATCTCACATAGAGTCATGTTTTACCACCACCTGGTAACATAATGTCGCAGTATGATAGCACATACACTTTAAAGGTATGTTTTTTCCCCAGTTCTGTAGTCATGTCAAGCCCTGTTGAATAGAGGCTTTTCCTTTTTTTTTTTTTTTTTTTTTTCTCCTATGCATGTATCTTAACTTTACCAAACTAAAGACAGTTCAGACTTGATGGAAAGGAAAAAGCCCCAAATGTATGCTCCTTAGAAAAGTGAGGATGTAGAGATAGGCAACAAAAAGGTGCAAACAAGACAAGAAAGTGGTGATATGGGAAAAAAAAATGTAATTCTATGGGAAATTTTTTTTTCTGCATATTATTGTTAACTGCAGAAGTATGGCACTGAATTATACTATATTATGGGCAGATATCAGATGTTTGTCTCACTTTTGATGTCATCAAACGTTCAATTTTCTTCCTTGGTGTCTTTGATAATTAACTTTGCTAATGTACAAGTAAGCTCAATTGTGTAATAAACATTAATTTTTCAATAGCTAAGGTGATATGACTTCATGACCTGTGACTGTGGCTCTTGGTAACAATTAAAGTTAAGCAAAAGTTTATTTGTATGTTTCTGTCTGTTCTGGAAAGATTAATTTTAGCAATGAGCTTCATATGTCTTCCAGATTAAATCTTCGGTTTTCTAGGGCAAAAATCTTTGTCTCTCAGTAGGTCTTTAGCTATACATTTTAATCAGTTTGTGTTATTTACCAGTATTTAAGAATTTGGGTATTTTAAATTGTGCTACATGTCCCATCAACATTGGATGGCCATGTTATGTGCTCTTTATTTCAATTAGAATAGGTGCAAATACTTGCACAGGGAAAAGACATAGGGGAGCCTGGCCAGATAGAGTTAAATATGTGGCAATAGAATTAATATAAGGTGATAGAATTAATGTCTTGTGAAAAGATGACTGTTTTCAAAGTTATGTGCTTTGTTCTACATGGATAAGTGGTAACTAAACCCTTCAAGCCTCTTACACACCATTTCTCTAAAGGTCATATTTATTACAGAGATTTTTACCAGACACTTGCATTTCTTAGAAGGGAGTTGTGTTCCTTGGGATTGAAAGAACAGGCATTTACAGTCCTTCCCACATTACTGAACAGGCAGGAGCATTGCATAGAATAGAGATGTACTATAGAAAAGATGGACTGATCTACTGTATTTTGCATTCTTTAAAGATTCAAGTGTGGCTAGAATTAAAGATCTTAGAAATAAATGTTTTTGCCATTGTTCATTTACACAGTGGGATTATTGTAAAATTGCATTGCTAAGATCCCTACCTTTTTTTTTTGCTCTTTCTTTTTTGTTCTTGGTATGAAAGAAGTGGTAGCAAAGAAATGAAATTATATTAGAAGAGCTCCCATGAAACATATCATAGCAGCAGTATGGAAGTTTGTGGTCAAAGTAGGAGTCAGATGATACAGGTAAGCATTCATGAACAGTTCTGTCTCAAACCCTATAATTTACAGTTCACAGGAATTCCAGTCCAAATGAGTAACTACTGGGGCACTGTTCCTTTTTACAATCTTGTCTAAATTCAGAGAGATGAATTTTAAGTGTAAAGTCTGACTCTAGGGGTGGTGAAGAGCTGTCTGAGTAGGTTTTTTGAGGTGATAGATGCAATCACTTTTTCCATGATGTCTCAACACTGAGGAGTGCAGTGGATTACTGCTGAGAATTTTTTGATTTTTTTTTAAAGTTGATTTAGTGGTTGAAAAAGTGTTTTTCAGATAATTGTTGGAATTGAGCCAATACAGTGTCTACTGTGAGCTCCATATGGTAGAAGATAGATTCTGATAGCAATGGACACAAAGCAAAGGGATTTTTGGAAGAGGGACTCTATTCTGCTCTGGTAAATTGCACAGAGGAGAGTTTTTCTTGCATTCCTTAACCTCTGTAGAAGAGTAATGACATAAGGGAAAGAAATGACATTTCTGTATATAAACAGATGGACAACTATCTTCCGCTAGCTGGGAGCCTAATAGAGCTCATTTAGTAATTGTGGGAAAAGCAAACCCCGATCTGTAGGATAGAGAATTACCTATTGTCTATTAAATTTCCTAGTAGCTTCAGTTAAGTACCTCTGTATTTTGTCCCCTAGCTTGTCCCTTAGCTCATTGTGCAACAAGTGCCTATATTCCCTCCCCACTAAAGCTGCGGTGCAGTGCAGGGTTGTCGTATCTGTCATCTTCTTCCCAAGGCGGCTAACGGGTGATGGAAACATTAATGAACTATCTTTATCTCTGGGTCTAGGCTCTCCCAACTACACAGGCTTTCTATATGCTGTTCTATCAAACTGTATTTCTTCAAGATTTTCCAAACCCTTGTTTTCCCCTCACTGCTTCTTTACAGTCAGTTTGCTTGCCTTTACCCTTCTGTCTAAAACTGGTATGCAACCTACTCCAGGTGGGAACTTAAAAGGATGAGGACAGAGGAGAGGAATGTTTTTTGTAGCAAGAGAAATATTTTTGGCGTGCTTTTTCCTCCTGTGGTGGTTCCTCATAGGCATCCCTACTTTGACAAAAGCTTAGGGTTTGAATTCCCTTGCTAAAAGAGTCTATAAAATGCAACTTTCTCAAAGTGCTGTGAGATGCACGTGAGACGAAGAGCCAAGTGATATTAGTTTTAGGAAGAATAGTAAACTACCCTTTTTCAAAAATAGCATTCATCATTCTTCTGTGTAATGTACTTGCTTGCGTGTATTGAGAAAGAGGAAGTAAACTAATAACCTACCATCTTAGGAAGCCTGTTTAAGGAGTTGTTTTCAGTATCTCACCACCGAGTGGAGTTGACTACATATTAGTATATTTCCTCTGTGAAATGCATGTATTTTCTGTTATGATTCTGTCACACCAGAGCCTGTCTGTTACTTGCTGCGATACTGCTAATATTGTGGCACCTTCATTCCACTGCTCTCTGGAAGCAGTTACCTCTTGTGTACAGTGAAGATGAATGTAGGAGAAAGCCTTTAATATGGTGTCTTAGGATAATGATGACCAGAATACTTTTGCTTCAAAGGCTTTGCTGCTTTCTTTGCTAGCTTTGCCAGCATTTTTTATGGAATCGTACTTTTATTTATGAATAAAAACATTAGTTTACAAAAATAGAGACACCTGAAGGTGATAATTGTTGCAAGGATGTAGTGGCAACATGAAAGTATTTTTTCCAGAAAAATAATGAAACAGAAATGAGATTGATGAGGACTTGCAAGTAAGATTGCTTTCTCTTGAAATGTTATATTCTTTTCTTTGCCAGTAGTGCCGTGTTGGTTGATTCTGAAGGGAATATGTGATTAAAGTGGGCAAGAGGTCATTTCTGAGTACCTTCCCAACTCCAAAGAAGAAAACAGGATAAAGGAAAAAACCAAATAGCAGGCTTTACAAATGAGTAGGCTTTTGCGGGAAAGTACTGTGAAGAAGTGACAAATTCAGCTTGAGTCTGAGCTTTAGACTATTTCTACACAGTTGCCTATGCATAGCTAATAAATCCAGCTAGCCACTTGTTCAGATGTTACCAGTTAGCTGACAACTTATTATTAGCCCCAAGCTACAAGTGAAACAATAATTTTAAAGTTCATAGTTTCTTAAACCTTCTGATTCCTCACACCATATTTTTTTGCATTCTTCCTTTTAATAATGTCCTATTCTCTAATGTTGTTGTTCTGTACTTTGCTTGTCCTGTTTACTCTAGTTGTGCCCGACAAACTCCTTGCAAGACAGTTCCCATTAATGTTAGAAACTGACTTCCAAAAACCCAAGTTTTTAAACCCCACTATTTGTTATAAATGATCCTGCCTCATTTATAATTAAGAAATCAATTTCCTGATAGTATTATGGACATTCCAGAAGACAAAAAGAAGGTATATCCATAAAGCTGATGGAAGCTGGTATCAGTGAGAAAAAAAATTACCTGTCCAATTGAATATATATGGATGTTGATAATAATTACATGATATGGCCTGCTTGAAACTGCTAATACTCCATCACTCCCATGACAAAAGAAAACTACTGTGATCAGCATTGGAAAACGATCGAGTTCTATTGCAAAATATTTACTTGTTTTTGAAGAACAAGTGTTCATTTTTTAATCTAAGTTTGTGTGAACAGCACACATTTTAGGGTTATGGTAAACAAACGACCTCAAGTTCTTAATGAATTTTAGTTTTTCCTTTAATTGTTCACAGGTTGAATGTTTGTTCATTCACCCAGTCTGAGTGACTAAGGAGCTATTTTCCCTTGTCTTCCATTCATGGCCCAGGGAATGGTTAAGTGTAGTCAGTGTATGTCATGCCTACTCAGTGCCCCTACAAAAAACTTGCATGTTCTGTACAGAGCTGTACCCAGTTCAAACGAGGTGTACTGCAAGCTACAAAGCTGCTGAATATGATGCATCGTGGATCATTCTTGAAGAAGATGCATTTTGAACTATGTTCCAAAGCTTTATCCATTTTATTATGTTTCTAATTGACTCTTGCTATCTCGAAACCCAAATCTCTTGAATTTCCCTTTTACTGTTTAGACAATTTGGCTGTCTGCTATTAGGTATCTATAATTGAAAGAGCTGGCATTTATATGCTTGCTGGAGTTGCACAAATGAAAGAAATTCAACATTTTAAAACCATTCAGCAGTGATAAAACTTGATATATCCACAGTAACTTATGATGTGTATAGATTTCATGTTTCAGACTTCATGCTGGTGTTCTTTTATTGTTGTTTGTACGTATATAGCTATCATTTTAGCAAACAACTCTTCAATTGTATAAGCAGTTGGGCAGGAAAGCTAATTTGGCAGAAAACATGGAATCATTTGCATCAATAACCATCTTTATAAAAATGTTTATCATTGGCACTGAGAAGCTTTCACATTTGTTTATGACAGAGAGTTGTAAAAAGTTTCTCTCTCCTGAGAGAGGTAAATGGCACCAGGTCATTATTGTCCTTCACAGAAACACTTTGGGGAAGTACTTACTCCTAATACTTCTGGATCCAAGTTCTAAAAATAGCTTTATGGAAATAGTTATTCTGGTCATGTATCTACAGTAAATTAACATCCCAGAAAAATGTTAGAAAATAAAAACTGCAAGTGTGCAGCATGCAATGCACACTTCAGTGTGTCCTTAGTTATCATTTTTTTATGACCTGAGGTAATCTGAGTGAATTTCAGATCAGGGTGTATGAAATGAGATGAATAAAGGTCTGCTCTTGGAAACTGCTCTTCATCAATCAATTAACTCAATTTTTTTTTTAAATTCTCATCTTTCTGCTTCAGCTATATTGAACTAAAGCATGACACCCAGGCAGTTAAATTTTCTCCTTGAAATACATACCTTGATACAGTGTTTGAACATCCATATGCTTCCTGAGGTGAGCAGATGTGGCCACTTCTACTGCAATGTGAAGTAAGAAAACATACTACATCTCTTCTCCTGGAAAAAGGCAATATGCCTCCACAAAGATATTAATTTTTAAGTAAGATTGAACTTATATGGATGACTGAAAAATAGCTGGATTTTCTTAAAGGCAATATAGTCTTCTTTTTGTAATTGGTGCTATATCATGTATTTATAGTGGTTTGTTTAATTTTTAAATGTAAAATTAATCTTGAACTACTTTCTTACACTAAAGAACATGATGCTTTAAGCACAAGGTTGGAAATGCAGTTTATTTTTCAGATTTGCCTGAATAATTACAAAATGTTCTAGATTAACATAGGAATTACTGACTAAAGAGCTCTCTACAGTACATAACACGGTTTAATTTTCATATTTTAATGTTCTATCAAAATATTGTGATATATTTTCCATATTTAGCTGGTGAGTCAAAAAATATAGGAAGAGCTTAGAGTTTATTTTTAGTAGCTCATATGTTTTAGAACATTTCTATATGCATTACAGTTTAGAAACAGTAATGTTCAAATATTTAGCATAAAGTAATTTTCAATGTGCCTTTTATCCTTTTCTTGGCAATACCATCATAGTGTGTGATCAAAGAGTACATTTCAGTATGTTAAAGGTTTTTCTGTCAGCATAATATACTGCTTTATTAGGCACAGTCTTTTCAGATATCCCCTATGGCTGACACAGTTCAAGTGAGATAAGATGTACAAGAACAGTGGTGGGTTTAAATAAAGCTCATCAGTTCCCAAAATTGCTAATTTTGTTTGCATATGTATATTTTATATGTGCAATACAAGAACAAAGTCTAGAAAATTTGCTTTCTCTGTAAATATGTAAAGTTGTGAAAGTTAATGCTTAAAATTTCCTTGTTTGAAAGGATTTCTGTTTAATATAGTTTCAGTTTTGCTTGAGTACCTAGCTATAAAGCCAAGCTGGAAAAGACAGATTTATTGTACTAACAGCTGCCACCACTACTGATAAGTGCTCAACATCTGACTTCTCTGGGTGCTGTTAAATCACGTACAATTCCTTGGGCTGGGAAAGTAAGTAAAAATAACTGAATGTAGCAATCTGTGTGAAACCAGGGAGAAGAACACAGGTTGCAGGGGGATCCGAAAGACCACACATAAACTAATCTGGATGCACGCAGCTTTGGTGTTAGTTGCAGTCTCAGCATCTCTGTAAATAGCTTTTTCAAAAGCCAGGTTAGTGTTATAAACATGGAGTTCTCTTGTATTATGGTCTAGTACATGGTGCAGAAACATGTCAGCAGCAATAATTCCAGAGAGACACACCTTCCTCTTCAGATATTATTAAATGGAATATCAAGCTGGGGATAAACAGATGGCCTGGAAGGACTTTTAAAAATGTGATGGTGGATTTCCATACAAATATATCTACACAAGCAAGGAAGTGGTTAAAAAAGTAATTGAGTATATGCACAAAGGAATAAAGATGAGAAAATGACAGTACAGGTTTTCTTTACTATCCTTTTGGGAAAAGATAAAGGGAAGCAAATAAGATGATGTGGTGTCTGAAACACTGGGAAGACTGATAAAAGTGCTCATTGAGTAATGTGACATCCACAGAAAGAGATCATGGACAGGAGGCTGTTTTTCTGTTTTTGTTATTTTCTACTTAAAGCCAAGCAGAAGAGGAAATAATTGTAACAAGAGCTGAGAGCTCTTTTAGTCCTGGAAACTCTGGAAACATTAAAGATTCCGTGTTAATGACAGATTTTTATGTGACAGACAAGTTTCTCACATGAAACATTGTCAAGAGACATACATCTAGTGCAATATCATTGCTTCCACTAACCATGACTGTTGCATTATCCTGGGAAGGTATCACAGTGGATACTAGGAAAAGACCCAGACCAATCTACTGGCTCACAATATAGAAAATGAGAAATTAGGAGATATTGAGGCTGATACTGTGATCTAGGGCAGACAACAGAAAGCAGTGTGAAAAGCAGAAAAAACAAGTGCAGTCTGTGGATAGATATAAGGCCTAGAAATACTACTTATCCTGAATCTGACACTAACAGTGGTGTGCTAAGCAGCAGTATGGGTAGTGAAAGAAGCCTATAGAAGAGATGTCTGCCATGTGTAAGTGATCTCCAAACTAGTGTATGTATATATATATATATATACACACACATATGTTCATGTCAAATGAAGTTTGAAGCTAGACTGGAAAACAATTATATCCCAGCTGCATTGTAGTACCAGTTGATAGCTGAGACTGATAAGTGGTTAGATTTAAGAAGGGTGTCTACCAAGTGATGAAAAATAGTAAAACCTTTCTGAAGTCAGTGAATCAAGTAAATATTATCTGCAAGAACCTATCCTCTTCAATGATATATTACTTGTTAGAATTTCTAGTAGTGCAAATGTGGATGTACCTCCCACTGTTGAACAACAATGAAGTCCTTGATGGAAAAGAGAAATTAAATTTGTGTAGCAGCATGCAAATGGAAGACTGAGAATATATCGCAAGGAAAAGGACATATACAGTACAGGATTGTTTTAGAAGTATATTCCCATATTTGCTATTTGAGACAATGAAATGTTTTTGAAGTCCCCATAGAAAGGAGTTGGCAGATCTATCAACTACCACACTATGTACAATAATTACTTATAGCAGACTACAATGATAATCTAGCTCCACAAAAAATGAGAGGCTCCTTCAGGAAATATCAGAACCTGTACTGAAGTCACACTAGAAATGAGTCACTAGTCTTATCCAGAGACTGAGGATGTAAGATCTGCATTAGGATAAAAATACTATTTTAGGTGAAGTCAGGTATATGTTTTGGTATAATAGGGCAAGGCAACTACCATTACTATTACCGTTGGGCTAGCACTGTTGGCCACAGGTAGTTTTAAGTATCTATCCATCTTCAAAGGAGTTCTAGTGTCAATTGAAATGCTTACTAGAAAAAATCCTAGAAGTACCGATGATGTTATTGAATGTAAATGAGGCATCAGGGAAAATGTAATATGGGTCCATGATATGAAGGTGCGACAATTTATGAGCAAGTACTGTGAAAAGTATATTAGCAAAAACATGAAGGAAAAGTATATTAGTGAAAATATCAAGGAGAGGGTGACTGGGCTCTGTAGACTTCTAGGATATAATTGTCAGGCCTTGAGATGCTATTAGGAATATGTACGATTGATGTAAGTGAGGGAGTCAATGACGATGAATAAATGTCTTCCTAGATACTGCATACTCTTACAACTATCCTTGGAGACAGGTTTTAATGTGTAGTAGTCCAGCATTTGAAGAATAAAAATACTATAGCTGAAGTATTTGCCTGAAGTACTTGTCCTGGTGGAAGTCAAGGATGCTATGCCTGCTAAAGGCATCAGCTTGCCGAAGCTGTTAGAAAGCATCAAGAGACACAAAGAATGGCTTTCAGAGTGAGTCATGGACCAAGCTTTTTGCAAACAAACACTTCCACCAGTTCACCTCTGTGTACCAGCATTATGTGCAGTCTCATCAGAAAAGCTGCATTCCAGGTACACTCAGACTGAATGTTGTGAAGACTCCAGAACTATAGCATAGAGCAAGAATCACCGCTAGAAGCAGACAGTGAACTGGCTTTCCTGAAAACAATGCACACATCTCTGTGAATCAAACTCCAGCAGTGGACTATATTATTATATTTGTTTTGTTTCTTGAATTTCTCTTTCAACATAACACTGTACTGAAGGTATGGATTAATGAGTTTATACTCTAGTATTGATTGTGAGGACTAAGTACTTCATGAAGCTACCTCTTACATGAGATGACGGGTGATCTATGTGGTCGAGACATTTTTGTATGGAGAATTGAGTCATAATCTCAGGAGTTGGTATGAAATGGACAACACAACATGTGAAATGACAGACATCACTAAGTCCAGTCAGAGAGCCTGTCTGCTTGGCAGACAGAAATATCTAATTGAGGGCATATATGTGACTGGGTGATGAATTCAAAGACAGTATGCAAAGACAGTATACAGTCTTTACACATCTCGATTCTGGCAGAATAGATATTACTTCTGGTAACAGTCGCCCATAAGACATGACACACAATTCTGGGAAGTGCCTTTCTGAAGGACATGCAGGCAAAAGCTCTGATTAGGGAGCCCAGGTGTGTTTTGCAAATTATATGTTTGGTCTGAGACTACTGTACTCAGACAATAGCCCACACTGCACTGTAGCTGGATTTAACTAAAATGGCATCAACATTTTATTTGAGCACAAGGGCATCTTCTCATGAGTAACACAAAATGATGGTACAGCACAGTTGGTATGTTGTACAGATGGTCAGGAGACTGTTGATTTAAAGCAAAACAAAAAAGAAGGCAGACAGGAAAACATACCAACAAGTAATCAAGAGAATTCACAGAAGCAGCTAGAGAAATGCAAAATTAAACAGGTAGACCAGTGAAATACATGAGCGAAGGTCTTCTCATTGTGCCTGGATGATCAGATTGGGATTCATGCAACACAGTGGCATAAGGGAGCAATACAAGATAAGAGTAACAAATAAAATGGAAGAAAAACCAGGATTTTTGAGCACAGCTCAGGAAAAAGCTGTGCTGACACAGGAGAGACAGAAGAACTTAAATAAGAGCAAAATGGAGAGAATACTAGTGTTCAGAATGCAAGAAGTTACAGTTTGGAAATCTGTACTCCAACAACAGCTGATAAAGTAAGAAAAGATTAGTGGACATTGGAAGAAAATCATTAGACTTGGTTGCACACCTGAGAAGTCCTAAATGATCAGTACCTATATTCAAAGAAAAGACTATGCTGTTACTGTGAACTTCCTATTGAAATCACCTGCATACACAAGGGAGAAAAAAAAGAGGATCCTGAAATAAATCAAATGTAATATAGACTTTTCATATAAAACAATATTAACCATCCATTTGGACTATTATTTCAGTTTGGTCACTTTATTTCACTTAGGCCATAAAGGAAATAGGAAATGGAGAATAGTAATTAGAAGGATCAGAGTCATAGACAGAGTTCTGTACATGCAGAGATTAAAAAGATTAAGGTATTTACGTAAAAACAGAGATGAATGAGAGGTGAAATGAAAGAGGTGTATAAATTATTAATGATTTAGAGAAGGTCAAGGAGGTGCACCAATTTAACTATGTCAGAACACAAGAACAGAATGTTCACAATGAAATCACAGCCTTTCAGTTTTAAACTGACGGCAGGAAATCCTTTTTACAAGGATTGTAACAAATGTGTCATCACTGCCTCGAGATTTGAGGCAATGAACTTCATGGGATGAATAAAAGTGTCTGACATTTCTTGCCGCAGTTAATCTTTCAATAATATATGATCTGAATGTTTAAGAATCCTTAATGTATTGATCCTTACAAAAGGCTTCTAAGGCAGGAAAACATTATCGTGCCACTAATCTAGTGAACAGAATTTACAGAGGCCGCACCAGAGGATTTGCCCTGGACCACAGACAGAATCACACGTAGGACAAAACTGAATTGAGTGACCTCAATGCTAGGTTGGTACTTTAATATGTGGGCAATCTTTATTTTTTTCGGCCATGATTTATTTATGTTGATGATGCATAGTCTTTCTGGTATGTCTGACTGCACAGCTTCTTGTAGAAATACTTGGGTAATGTGTCGTGGCACTTCCACGGTCACATGCCCATCATGTAATGGACTGACCAAAGGATTTGCACTCAAATTTGAATAATCCTTATGGAACTGGGCTTACTGAATGTGCCATATCATATACTTGCAAGAATTGGTGCTTCCCTTAAGCAATGGAAATATTGCTGATGTACGATGCAGCATATGTTTGTCCATTTCTATCAAGGAAAGCTTTGTCTATTTTTCACTGCCATCTCCAGATTCATTGATCTATCCCAGTCCCTTGCTTTCACAGGAGCCCTTCACTGACATTTCCACACTTTTGTGTGACTGCCACATGCTGCACTGATAGAGAAGAAGACTGGCCATGGAGCTATTCAGGTGGCTGGCAGCTCCTTCCTCCCTTGTGCCTTAGGAACAATAAGAAAAGAGTAGAAAGATTTAGTGAATTGTTTTGACAAGTCATATATATCACATGTATCACATGAGTATTCCCAATTAACAGTGATATTCAGTACACATCAACAGTAATGCTAACTTTAGAAATATTAGAAATATTCAAAGGAATGACTATTATCTAAGTTTTAAGATTGTAATCTAACTTCTACCTACCAGAGGTGAGGAAGGAGCTTTATGCATCAATATGGTATCAATCAATTCCTTATCAAGGAACAAAGTTGAAACTGTTGCATGAATTACCTGCCCATGGCTACTATGGCAGATAGGATGACAGATTCAACAGACCGTTATTTTGATTGAATACAAAAATTCAGGAGCATAAACCAGCAAAAATGCAACATTGAGCTATTTGGAAGTTACTGTTTCTTTCTTTGAGTGTACAGTGTTATGATGCATTCTTCTACAATGGCAGGGAAGATAAACCATAAAAACAAAGTTGTTATTTTGTTAATCTCTCTTTCATGTCTGTAATCTTGGATCTGCATGAAGCTGTAAGTATAAATGTAAAACTTTGCTGAAAAGGTCTGTTAAGATACCTGTGCTGCTTCAAGACTAAAACAAACAAACAAAAAAACTACACCACAATATTTTGCTTCTAATTCAGGACTATCACTTTGCTTCCAATAGAGACAGGCTAACAAAAGCTGCCAATTTCAACACAAGGAAAAAGGATTATCCAAGATCTTCAACTTTGGTTTCAGATGTCTGCTATAATGCCAGTCGTAACTCTTGTACTTTTCCTAGTAGCGTCTCTCCATCTGGACTTCCTTTTATTTAAAGGCTATTGGAATTTTCACTGATTACCAGTGCCTTCGATACTGTCACACATGGTTCTCTCTGTCCTCAGAAAATAAAAAAATACATCCTGATTTTGTCTTCATTCTTGTCACAGACTGGGAGTCTGGGCAGCTGAACATCTGAAATTTTATCATATGTAGTGGGAGTATGGGTGCTTTACTTATACATTTATCCTCAGATAAATGCTGGTGCAAGAGAGAAAGGATATTCTAGTTTCCTAGTAAAACTGTGCCTCGTATCAAATATAGGTCCTTTTCTTCAGTCACTTTTCACTAGCAATTTCTTAAATTTGCTCCAGAAAGGCTTGCAATTAGGTCCTCAAGTAAATAGTATTGCAGTTTGAACTCTTTCCATTATTCCAGTCCTCAGATCATTCCAATTTTTGTCTGCAGTGACTTGATTTTGTTTTGTGTTGACAGTGCTTCTTTGCATTGAGTCATCATACCACCCATTTTTAGGCCATGATCATGAAAGAAAATTTAAAAAGAATTGGTCCCAGAACTGATACTCAAGAAAATACCATTAAGCTCTCTCCACTGTCCAAACTGCCCCTTTCAAACTGTCAACTATCCAACACTCCATTTTTCCTTTCCATCTAACAGTTCCTCTTTGGCCTCTTTCTTCTCTAGCATTATTTATTAATTTCCCATATAGCCCTGTATCAGCTATTTTACCGAAATTTGGACAGAAGACATCTAAGGATTTTCTTTTAACGCCACCTCTCTTTAAAAAAGAATTTTGTCAAGTTTAGTCTCAGCTTATCTGCCTTTGAATTAATTTTATATTTATTTCTGTCTATTAGCATCATCTGTTTGAAAGCAGTGTGTTCCATGGAGGTCTAAATAGTGCAGTAACTGTCTGGATCACTTCTTTTACCTCACTGCTTCATAAACACAAGCTTAATAATTGCTGCTATCTGTTCCTATGACAATATGTGACATTTACTAGAAATATTTTCATGTGAATGCATGTGCTAAGTCTTTCAGAATACCAGCTTGAAAATTGAGAGATACCTTATAAACCCCTCTGAGTTTTATTTCTACCTCCTCTGTGGTCAGTACCATCCTACACCTGCATTCCCAATATCCAGCTTTTCTTTGCTCCGAAGCCAAAATTGTTGTCCTTTCTGTAATCTCAGGAAGCATTAATTTTGTTTTGGACCTATTCAACCTATGTCACAAATCAAGGAAGCTGCTAACCTTTGGGACTTTAAAACCTATTCCAAAGGATCCGCCCCACTGGTGCAGTCTCATCATATAGTAGCTCTGAGAGCATTCCAGCTTGTTCCTTTGTAATTGAAGACTTGGAAGAAAATCTTTGCAGTAGGAATGATTTCCAATTATTCCAGCCAACACACTTTTGGTTTTCCTCAAGGCCTCTTAGGTGCTCAGTGCATGTATATCTATATACATATATAAATAAAATTAGTTCCTTAATTCTTGTGAATTGCAGAGAGAGGCTTCATGATTTTTTTTTTTAATCGCCTGTTGGAATTGAAATGGTGGGTAAGCTTTTCAAAGACATACCTAACCTAGGGGTTTTTTGATCCATATCGACTGTCTTGAACAAGGCTTTAGCTGCTAGCACACCTAAGAACTCTTGCTCATCCTGCGCTTGGCCCCTTCCACTGAGTCAGACTTTCCTTCATGTTGTTTTCTGTTGTGTTCTACCACTGAGATATTATCTGTGGTTTCTTGTGCTTTTTTAATATTTAACTCCTATCTTGAAAGTTCTTTTTGATCTGAAATTGATGTGTGGATAAGAGTAACATCCTGCATTGCTAAAAGGTCTAAGTTGGGGGACTGGCTTCTTATGACAGGATTTTAGCTCTTCAGGTTCAAACTGTGCCTTTACAAACTCTGTTCTAGTTTTATGATTTCAATATCCCTGTTGAAATAAGCAGCTCAAAGAAAGGCAAGTCATCAGAATCCTCATTGGCTTGGCTGCCTTTGTGTTAGCCCTATAGCACTGTTAGTATCTTGAATGTTGCACTCTTCTGTCGCCAGTTTTTTGCGGCATAAATTTTTTCCTAGTTTCTGTGATATACATTCACATCCCTTGCTTATCTTAGCGCAAGAAAACAAATTGTGTTATTTGCCTCAGTAGCCTGGAGTTCATGTCCCTCAAAGAAACATTATTCTTCATGTGATTTAGCACTTCCATGTGGTGGTGTGCTAAGTGATACAAGATCTCTGTTGATGCATTGGCACATCATTTGACATAGTGACTAAAATAATAATGTGGGGAAAAATACAGTGTTACAGAACATGAAGTGTTAAATGCAAAGGATAACTTGTGGATCTATGAAATTCCACAGCAGAGGCACTGCATAAAAATGCAGATAAAATCTCCATCAAAATGACTGAATTTCTTTTGTACTGAGATGGACTGATAGCTGTGAAAATGACCAGGTCTTAGATGGTCAAATAGACATTCATAACATGTGCAAAAGCCTTATATTTACCAACAAGAAGTCATGATACTTAGGTATTATCTAGGAACAAATATTTTTTCTGGATCTGACTAATTACTATTGGATTTAAAGTGAGTGTGGGCTTGCATTTTGGGTATAAACTCATCATCTCATGTAAGACTAGCAATAGGAGCCTTTGGATTTTTCTTTAGAAGAGCACTGACCAGTAATTGTGAGCTAAGATAAACACCTGAACTGCATTTGAAAGAGTTTTTTCGAAAGAAATCATAACCCTGTAATGACTGCTCTCTTGACAAATTTTCTGTTTCATTCTGAAAAGAGCTCAAGGGTTAACTGAGAGGATCTACATGTTTTCATTTTGGTTCTGATGATTCAGATCTTTTTCATTCAGAGTTAGAGGGGAGAAAAGAAAGGAATGTAGCTTTCAGCTGAATTTTACACTGTAAAAGTTGTTCTCATTTTGAGACCAATTCTGCATCTTTACCGATGTGACTCATTAACAGGATTCCTTTCACAAATGACGATTACTCATTCAAGTAAATGAAGTAAAACGAAGCTATTATCTTTTAAGGCTAAATGACAAAATCTATGAATTAGACACTTATAACAGAACCATTAGCAATTTTTAATTACAGTACAGCTACCAGCCATGGCAGTAGTATATCGTAATACGTACTCCTTTTTTTGCCTGCTGTTACAGTGTGACATAACATTATAGGAAGAATATTTAAGTTCTATTTTTAGATTTAAAAATTATTCAGACAGTGAGCAACCAAAACTGGAGGTGCTGTATTACCCGTTCACATGTTATTTCAGGCAATTTGAACTGATAACACAGTAAAAAATAACTATGTCTTGTGATCAAAGGGGCAATTCACAGGGCCCAGAGGGATTTAGGTTCAAATGCTATGTGGTGTGCAGCCAGAGAGTAGTCTCTTGACTATTTTATTAACATTATACGCTTAACTGTACTGATTAGGTGCCAGAAGAAGGATTAGGAGGCATATGACGGACCTTTAACAATGGGAAAGTTATGACGGATTCAGTGTATACTGTTCAAGACTGCCAGACTTGTTTTTCTGCGCAGCCTACTCAAAAACTGGAGAGCTCTGGTTTAGGACCATGGATGACTCAATTAAGTACTGCTCCTAAATCTCCATCTACAAACTGTGGATGATACATACTGTGGATAATTGATTGCTCCTTAATATAGATTCCTTGGGAAGTTCTTAAATCCTCTTTGTTCACTGTATTCATATTCCTTAAAATGTCTGTCTTTCTGACTTCCTTGGATAACTGTTTTATTAAGAATATATTGCAATCTTTCTGTGGAAGGAAACTAAAGGAAAATGGTATTGGAAAATATATTTGTCTCTAAGAGGATGCTCGAGAATTCAGATAATGAATTTTCTGATGAAATATTATTTTTCAAAAAAAATAATAAAAATGGTCACTCAGTAAAACTAAAACTTTCTGCAGAAATACATTCATTTTCATTAAATGTCTACTGCGTGAAAGCTTTCCAGGTACAGAGACAAAGACTCAGCTCTTCTATCATGATGCAGTTGATGGCACTTATCTGTGATATGAAAGACTAACAGTTCAGGGCTATAAGCTGATTTAATTACCAGCTCTACAAACTTGTAAGCTATAGTAAAAGCTCTATTATCTTCATTGGGAAGTGTTTGTTCTTGCCTGCTTCTCTCAGTATTCTGGCTTCTGAATATTGTGTAAATTAATGATGTTGTAACATGCAGAAAATAGATCCACTTCCATGAAATCTGAAGTAAAACTCCTGATTTGTTCATGTTTCTAAAGATCAGCTGTTTTAGCTGTGATACAGAAGTTGTTTCCTATTTTCCGTTTTCTCGTATAATTTTTGTCTAGTAGACTCTGTGGGTTTTGGGTCCCAGATGATCCAAATTATTTTTCATTTTTAATGAAATAAGAATATTCTTACTTTATTATTATGAACTGCTCATAAAAAGGAATACATTGAGATCTTTTTTAAGATTTTACTGAAAAGATGAGAAAGGCTTTGCTATCATAAGATGGAAAGCAGTTGGATTTTTTAAAATAAACTGCAATTTTGTGAGCAAAATGTAAAAAACCCCTGCCACTGCCTTGTATAAATCAAGGTTGTAAAATTTATTAGTATCTTCTGAATATACTTAGTACTTTTTTCTTTGAGATGCCTTGATATGATTTGCCTTGACACTGTTCTGCTGAGGAATAAAAAGAGAACTGAGAAAACATAGGGTGATGGAGAATCTCTACAGCATTTAGAATACAGTAAGGAAAAAAATTTAGTGTATTGAATTTTTGAAAATGAACTTTGAATTGATGTTTACTTTTTAAGATACAAATTAACCTCTTTTAATCTGGGCAAATTCTAAAAAATATATATCAAAAAAATCACATAGTTCTAATTAAAGCCTTGACAAAAACTCTCATTTGCAAATTTCTGCATTGATAGCCTTTATAGTTCTGTTTCCTAGTTCCTTATTACCTTATTCCTGTTATTTGACCATCAAAATATGCTTCCAGATCTGCTAAGATCCATAGAATTTCAACTACAGTTCATGATCTGTCCTTTTGATTAGGTCCAGGCCTAAAAATTAATAGGAAAGGAATGTATGTGGATGTGTTATCTTCTACGTGTGTTGCAGAAATGAAGAATTGATATAAAGATTAACTGGATGATATTAGTACAGAAAAAAATTTGGTATAGCTTTTAAAAATACAGACCTTTTTGTCTTTGGTGTATGATTTTTGTCAAAACTTTACATTACCGTTGAAACAAAACATTTTCTATTGAATCATTCTAATATTATTTAGCCCTTTTGCAATACAAAAGAGCAACCAGGAATCTTGATATATAGGGCTAGAGAGAACTGTGTTGATTGATGGTAGGTAAAATCATTCAAAAATAGGATCTGAATTCTCCTGAGATATTCAATGTTCAGATTGTCTCATTGCTATTGTGTTTTGGTCAGGTAAATGGGCAAAGTTGTACAGTCACATGGAGCTGATACTCTTGTTGCTTAGAAATATATAACATTTTGGAAAAAAAAATTGTAAGTTTAAAATTTGCTTCCACACAAATGTCACCAGAACAAGCAGTGCTTCTTCACCAATAGATTGGATTTTTACAAGTGCCATATTATGTTTAAGAGTCACATTCAAATAAGATTAAAATTCTTTGATTCTTAGATTGTTAAACTCAGTGTAATGCTAGCAAACAGGCTATGAACCAACATTAGGTATGGCTGATCCCTTATCCCCTATTTTAAAGATAAAAACAGTGACTAGTACAATAGCAAGCAAGAATTTCACCTTTCATTTTTTTATGTGATTTCTTTTGTGTTTCTATTGAAGTATCTCAGTATAATGCCAGTGAATGACACTCTTGATGGCTTCTCTTTAGACAAGCTAGTCTAGGACGCTCTTGATTGTGTTAGAGTATTGCCCTGAGTATAGATTACTGCGTTAATAGAGTTGTGGGATAGAATCTGATTATTTCTCTCTTCAGGATGTGATGCTGTAAAATAGATTCAGTCCTGCACTGACAAAAAATGAGTGCATGTAAGCATGCACCTTCTCCCTCCCACTTTGTTATCAGTCACATATTTTTTACTAGAATTTTATTTTATTCAGTTGATTCTGTTTTGCATTTCTTCAAATCATTTTGTCTTTCACACAACTCTGTTCATACTTGTCTATAGTAATATAAACAGGTAAGAAAATGAAGAAAAATCTTCAGAACTTTGCCTTTTCATTTGTTCCATACTGTATGTTGTCTGTGTTCCATTACTTGAGTTACTGTAATGGCAGATTCGTAACTTCTTTTGTTTGCCAAAGTAAGGCACAAAGTGATCTATTTTCTGGATAGATGGTACTCCTGAATGGAATGTAATCTATCAAGCAGGCATGTGAATTTGGAGCAATTTTCAGTTGTATTTTTAAAACGGGCCATGCACAGAGTCACTGAGTTAAATAGTTAACCTTTGTGTGCTTTTTTTCTCTCTGAGATGAAACGGAAACTATTTCCTAGTTTCCAAATAAATTATAACGCTTACATCTACATCAATATTTGTACAGCTTTCTGAGATCTTTAGAAAGAAGTTGCCAGTGTTATTATTATTTTATTACTGTACCTTTTGAATTATGTAACTGTACTACTTTTTACCCTTTGAAAGATGAATTTTACTTTGAGATTTCATGATTGTCTCCTACGACATCTCTGCTCTGAGAATTAACATCTTAAAAAAGAAAGAATTTAATTCTTCTTATTTTTAAGGGAGATTATTTAAAAGATTTTGGATGTTACATATAGAGAGGTGAATTATTTGGAAACATATCTAAATTTGAATATGAAGTTTGTCTGAAAGACAGAAAGGAATTGCACTGTGCCAAAATGTTTAAGGAATCTATAGTTTTAAGCTGTTCTTCATCAATTCTCATTTTGTGTATGATTTCAATTAGTTTTTAATTAGTTCTGTGTCACCAAGGCTTTCCCGTTTTTCTTCCAAGGACCCCTTGATTAATTCAGTACAGAAGATGGGCCAGCTCTGGATTTAATCCAAGCTGAGGAAGAATGGAGGCAGTTGTGTCTGAATAGTCTTCTATTGTGTCAACACTGTCCTTTTTTTGTTCTATTAGTGATTATAGCTTTTCATGTCCTGGTGCCTTTTTTTTTTTTTTTTTTTCCTGAGGACTGCGGGTACAGGGCATTCCAATTCCAATTACCAGCCCATAATTCTGTGTTCTTTTAGACATCTCACAGACATATCCTCAAGGCTACCTCAAAGAAGTGAAAAAAAAAGGCTAACAGAATAAAAAAGAAAACATTCTCTTGGTTGCTTCTCTGCTTTTCTTGCTTTATCTTCCCAGCATTAAAGGCTGATTCCTGATCTGGTGTGGAAGCAGTGATGTGTGGGGCAGTGAACTAACTGATAAATGTCCACTGTCTAACCCACTCTTTATTACAAATGTTGACTACAGTGCATCAGGAATATCGATGTATTAATGAACAACAGTAGAGGCAGATGAGAGAAAATCATGGTTCTGGTAAACTTAAGCAAATATTGTGTACAGTGACTTCAGTGAGGCATTCAACACTGCCTCCCCAAAGATGCTTGCAGGGAAGATGCAGTGTGGGCTCAATGAGCAGGAAATGAGGGGGATTAAAAACTGAGTGAACAGCTAAACTCAGAGGGTTGTGTAACAAGCAACGTACCCCAGTAATTAATACTGTATCCAATACCCTCCTTTCAAGTGTTTATATTTTTGTCTTGACCTGCTGTCTACTGTTCAGCCCAAGATACTGCAACTCCTTTTTTTCCTGCAAGGGCACAGAGCTGGATTATTTTGAACATGAAGAACAACCCCATGCACCAAGAAAATCTGGGTGCCACCCAGCTGGAAAGCAGCTTGGAAGAAAAAGGCCTGGGAATGCTGGTGGTATCCAAACTGAACATGAGCCAACTACGTGCCCTTGCAGCACAAAAAGGCCAGTGTATTGTTGGGATGCATTATGTAGATCAAGGGAGGTGATCCTTCCTCTCTGCTCAACACTGGTGGGGTCATGCCAGGAGTGATGCATCCAGTCCTGGGCTCCCTGGTAAAAGAGACATGGACATGTTGGAGAGAGTCCAATGAAATGCTGTAAAAACTATTAAGGGACTAGAGCATCTCTCCTATGAGTAAAGGCTGTGAGAGCTGAGGCTGTTCAGTCCAGAGAAGAGAAGATTCAGGAGTATCTCAGCAATATATACAAATAACTGAAGGGAGAGTGCAAAGAGGACAGACCTAGGCTCTTCCTAGTGGTGCTCAGTGACAGGACCAATGGGCACAAACTGAAATACAGGAGTTTCCCTCTGGACATCAGGAAACACTTTTTCACAGTGACAGTGACTGAGCACTGGCATAGACTGCCCAGGGAAGTTGTGAGATATTCTTTATCACTTTGGAGATATTTGAAAGCTGTGTGGATGTGGTCCTTGGTGACTAACTAGAGGTGGTCCTGCTTGTGGTAGAGGCTTGGACAAGAAGACATCTAGAATTCCCTTTCAACCTCAATTCTGATCAATTTCGATTAAGTGTTTTGAGTGAAAATTAGCAAGAAGATTCAAAACACCCTGAAAAACACGACTATGACTTAGTGCAAATTTTCAACATAGTAGAGGAAATTTTTAGTTTTTTCATTAGTGTGCATGAGAAAATGCTGCTATATCTTGAAATGTCACAGAGTAAGTTTGCCTCTAAATATGCTGTGACAAATATAATAAAAAAGAATTCCAGGCAGATGAATGTCACAATTGGTATATTCTTGTGTGGAAAATGAGACTGCCCCCCGTATAAACATTTTTGTGCAGAAAATGGTAATAAAAATGTGAAAATAATTGAAAACTGAAATACAAATGCAATATACATTACTGGTATTATTGGAACTTCATGCACTTTAACTCAGAAAGAACCTTTATAAAATGTTATGCTGAACTGTGACAAGACTGAAGTTATTAAAAAGGACCATAGTAGAAGTACTTCTACTTTAGGAATTGAATATTGGTTTTGTGGAAAATATGAAATGAGAATCTCTAATTGTAATAATAGAGTGGACGTGTAAAAGTACATTTGCACACCCCTGATATTTGAGGACAGCTATGCAGAACAGTTAATTCGACCAGCACTGTTCTTATTACTAAAGTAGAACACTTAAAAAAATTCTAACATTGCAGATAACAGAATTTATTCTGAAAGTGCTCTTTGATGTATAATTAGGTAGATACCTTTTTTTTTCTGTTAAGGTTCCTGAGATATGTTATCTTGAACTTCGGATGACTTCATAATGATTCATTGTAGCAAATGAAATTATATAGAGTAGAATGATTTTTACTGTACTGAAAAGGTGGACTAAATCTAGTCTCTTGTGCTATCCACAGTTTTCAGTGGAATCCTCCTGTTAAAGCTTCCTACAAGCTACTCTTGTATCAGTGCATCATCATTGTCCAGACCTGGCTCCATGAGGTGTTTGAAGTTAGAAATGAAAATCTGATCCAGCCTCCTCTCTTACATTCTGTTTTGCCAGTAGGATTGAATGACTCTGTAAAAAATGCACTTCAGTGCACCTCCTACAAAT
This sequence comes from Serilophus lunatus, assembly GCA_013399895.1. NCBI lineage: Eukaryota > Metazoa > Chordata > Aves > Passeriformes > Eurylaimidae > Serilophus > Serilophus lunatus. The sequence continues at coordinate 1,041,032 of VXBA01002928.1, read as the reverse complement.
TTCATAGAATCATAGAATTGCTAAGGTTGAAAAAGACCTTTCAGGTCATCAAATCCAACCATTTATCTCTGCTTATCTCTGATGAGTTTCTACCCTAGATGAGGGTGTGCTCAGCAGTCCCCTAGACCTTTCCTATCCATACCAGCACTTGGTATGGCCTTTATACCTCCTGGTCCCATGTCAGGGTACTGGCTACCTGACCGTGCTGCCCACTCCATAATTTCTTGAGGAAGAGTATGTTCAAGGTTAAAATATATGCTATTCCTACTCTTGTGTGTGTTTGTGCCAGAAGAAGAGAAGGTGAGAGAGTCAGCTTGCACTTGTGTGTTGAGATTTGGACTGCTCCCAGAGTGGTCTTGGGCCATGGGATTATGAGGATCATAATGTTAATTTTGGAGGTTTTGTTGATCTTTTAGACACCCTGACATCTGATAGAACAAGGACTTCATTTGCTGCCTCTTGAGAAGCCACTTTCAGGTGAGCAGAATGGGTCTGATGTATCCACAGCAGCATGTGTTTCAGAGGGCACATTCTGCTCTGCTCTGTGCTAGCTAGAATTTCCAGCTATTAGAGGCTTTGTGTTGAAGTACATGAAAATGGCACGCAAGTCAAGAAAGGGCAAAGACAGAAATAAGTATGTCCAGGGTCTTCTTTTGCCAGAATGGGATGGTGTTTCTGAGCCGAGCAGACATAGTAAAAATTGTCATTCACCCGTCTGCCTTAAAAATGGATGATAGATCCACAGAGCAGTTCCACTCCTAAATAAACAGTTCTGCCTGTATATCTTCGACAAAAAAAGACTGTACATCGATTTCAAACTCTTCAAAGCATTTCCCTATGCCTACCAGCACAGTTTCCTTCTTCAAATAGCACTACTTTATCACAGTCAAGGGTGGATCATCCTCGCAGTAGTGGTAAAGTCATGTGGTGAGAGATAGATGATATTACTGATTTCAACAGAAGGTGCCTGGCTCTGAGTGTTTGAAGCATCCAATAATTATGTCTGGTTTGATATATTAACATAGACTGAGGGAAATAACTTTATGGGCTGGAGTTAAAAAAATAAAATCTTTAGCCCTTTGTTTCCTGATGCTGTTATATTTGAAGAAAGTTAGTTTAAAATAATCCCTTGAGAAATCAAGTGCAGATATTAAAAACAGAGGGACACAAGCAACCTAGCTTTGGTTTGGTCTTTTGTACAGCTTGTTCATTTTGATTGTATCTTGGTATAAATCCTTGTCATTAAGTGCTCCTGTACTTTACAGCAGCATTTATGTTTTCTTCTGAGTGAATTGGATCTGTTCCAGTAGCAGATACTGTAATATTTATAATTGACTTTGACAGTGGATTATGTGGAACTGAATGTCCTAAGGCATGCAAGTAAATCACATCAGCCTCAGGTTCTCAGCCATTGTGGCTTTTGATGCTTTGATATTGGTACTATAGAATCCTTCACTTGCTTGGTGTGACTTGTTTGCCTTCTCTTCCCCCTTCTTTCTTTTATGCCCCTACCTACTTACTGACTAAATTCTTCTTGGTGTCTCAAGAAAAGGCAGAAATGACTGATTACAAGTAAAAAATAAAGAGGAAGACAGGTCTCCTTGTTTTGTTTGCAGGCAGAGCAGTTGCAGTGTTGCAGATGAGAACTAGAAAGTGAAACTATAAGGAAACAGGTGGTTCTTCTTTATTGCTATTTTCCATTTTATGACTGAAAGACTTAATTGATTGAAGGAATCACATGGAACTCTTTATCTGGACATTTGTGCTTTTACCTTGTTTTTTAAATTCGGCGTCAGGGCTTCTCCTTTTCTTGGGCCCCATGGGAGATTCGCTCGACAACTGTATCCCTACTGTGTCTCCTCATGTTCTCATTCAAGAATATAAAGATGGAGTGATTGCATTATCTCATTAAATTTCATCCAACTTCTTGAGAATCATTTGAATATCTTTGGTTTTGACAGCTGTGATCATATTGATCCATGTTCATCTGCTATTGGTGGACATACTCCTCTGCATGGCCACACCTCTGTTGTTATGCTGGTCATGATTACATCCGTTGCTACATGGATTGAGAAAGGGTAGCAGCTGTCATCTTCAAAGGCCTACAAGTATGTTAATATACACTCTAATCCAGGCTCCAATTGTGTCAATGATGCAGGAAAGTTCAAACTGAAGGAAGGTCATTATCAGTTATGGGTCAAATGACAGAGGAAGTGCAGACAGTGAAATATTGCCTACACTTACCTGAAGCCAACTACTAGTCTCAGTTGTGCTGGAGTTATAGTACAGATAAATGTCTTTACAAGTGTCTAGTTTCAAACATCTGCATAGGCGTGAAGTGAAGGAACCCTCTGATTTCTCTAAAAAAACTCTTCTGTAATTATTCCTGCCTGATCATAAGCTGTAGTTCTGTCAGTCCTCCAGTCGTGTTTGAATTGATAGTCCTGGAACATCTCACACCTGTCTTTCAGGAAAGAGTCTGATGGCCAGTAACCCAGAATGGCATCTACACTAGCAGAGGGAGAATAACTGTCTTTTCAGATTTTGTCATTGCACCATGATATACCTGCCACTCCTACTGTCAGAATTGTTGAGTGCCGTGAACTGTGAGAGACGTCCTTACATCAGCCTTGTCTTCACACATAAACATTTATTGTAATGTGTGTGAAGTGCCCTGGCAGAGAGTGCCACACAGAACTCTGCTGATTTTTTTGCCCAGGATTAATTCGAAGCTGCAGCAGGGGCCACAGAGGCCACACTCTAACTAGTAGTGACTGAAGCAACCCCCCAGGTGCCTAGTTCAGTAGACAGGCATTCAAAAAACACAGTTAGAGTAGGCTCAGTGCAGAGGTGACCAGATGAAACATAATAAATTATGAAGTACCTTAAGCAGATGGATCTCATGGTCTCCTTTGATTTAAAACTTTACAAAACCATGAAATATCTCAGTGCTGTTCCCTGCTGGGATAAGTGTCTGCCTCTTGCATTTCACTTAATGCAGTGAAAACAGGGAAAGCATACAAACTCTATAGTGAAACAGATTTTTTTAATAAATTAAATTTTATTAAGCTAACGGATAGAAACTAGATATACTGTGAATTGTTAAGTATAGTTAAATACTGTACAATTGTTAAGTACATATCTCAATTTTCTTTGCAAATTTTCCAAGGTTAATATGAATTGCTGAGAATCACTAATTTTGTGCATCAGCAATAACTTCACCAGCAGCAAAACCAGAAATGTTGAAGGCTCAGCCTTTATCATAGCACTGAGTTGCTTTATTTTAGAACCAGTGCTAGCACTTGAATCACAATAGAATGACCTTTCTCCATGATCCACCCATTTACAACCCCTATACTCACAAGGACAAGCTGAGAAACTTTTTAATGAAAATGGAAGATATTTGGAAGTTTGCTGCTAAGAGAGGAGAGGAATTTATGGGATGACTTTTGGGGAATACCTCCCCATAAAATTTCTTAGCCCCTTAGAAACATTTTGTCCACTTATGAAGTATTCACTGGATATTAGTAGTACATGTGAAATTATTTATTTCAAATGTTTTTGTAATTTTATAATATCCCTTTGTTTACTATTGAAAAATGTTAAGAATAATATAAACCTTGGTCTTCCTTATACATTACTATAAGATATAGAAGGCATGACAAAAATGGAAAATTAAAAAAAGGTGAAAGGGGCTTTTTGTTGCAGTGAGAGGAATTTCTGTTAAAGTTTTCTTTTAGATTTTTTGGCCTCAGTCTTGCAAACTGCTCTGAATAGGCCATGTCCCATGTCAGTCCTGAGTCTAATTGACTCAAGTAGTCTCAAAAGGGAACAGTTTCCTGGATCAAAGCCTTGTTTATTCCTGTGTGTTCTGAGATGTTTTGCTCTGTTGTTTTGGTGTGAATGATTCCCAAACCATTCAGATTCCTGTAATGGATGAAACTTAGGCTATTGCTTCTTTTGTTTAGAAATAAAATTTGACATCTTGGACAGTAATATTTTTCTGTATATTTTGGCACCTTGAACCAAAGCAATAAACCTGATAAATCTCTTTTGAGATGTTCCTGCATCAAAACATATAGAGAAATTCTGTTTTATGCAGTTTGACATTAAAAGAGGATGACAGTAAACCCTTTGATACTGATTTGCAGACTTTGTTACTTTATGTTGTTTTTTTCTAGTCTTTTAAATAGGCTGTTTTAATATGTATTGGTTTTAAAGGAGTATTATGATTCAATCTAATTAGCTGGAGTCCTTGAGTCTGTGGAGCAAAAGGTTTTACATTTTTAATTTGGATTACTAAAGCTGTAGAAATACTTCATTTTTCCAAGAATAATAATTAACTCTTTCTGGGTTACCCGACAATATGTCCTCAGGTAGGATTAAATTTCAGCCAAATATTTATAATAATCTTGCATATGCAAATATTTCCACTTTTGGGTCATTTGCAGGTGCAGAAGACTATTGCAATTGAGATCTTGGCAACAAATGGAGGTCTTAATTAGACCTTCCACTACCTTTGCCAATATTCATTTTGGCCTGCATAATGAGAAGTTTAAAAGTATTTTTTTAAAAAACCCTACAGGTGAAAAAGTCTGCTTAGTATGGTATTCTGATCCAGAATTCTGATTTAAGAATGCATTTGTTCAATTTAAATAAATTCCTAATCAATTTAAGGCATATTAAAATAAACCTGGTTCAAATATAGTGGTATGAGCTAAGTTACATTCAGTAATTTTAAATGCACACTGAGTTAAACTGGTGCTACATTTTATAGATGTCTCTGTAGGTTTCCATCTAGGTAAAGAAAATTGGCATCCGTACCACTTAGTTTATGGCAGCATATATCCCTGAAAAATGCAGCTACTGGAACAAAATGCAATTTATCCCAATTTAGCTTGGTCATTCAGCTATTTTTCATGTGCAAGGCCAGACCAATTTTACTCTGTTCTCCTGTTCCTCATCCAATGCTGCACCTTGACAAGGTATGGCACATCAGCTGATCTGCAATGACTGTGCATCTGTCCAAGGCAGATGAGAAATTATGTGAATTAATGTAGGTTTCATGGAAAGGTGGCCCAGCTAACTTCGGTTATCTCACTATTTGTTCCAGTGCAAGAAAACTGATTCAGGCTGTGGCCATGGGTCAGCTGGAGCACAGTAGCTGGTTACCTTACTGTAATTCATGTGGCAGTTTGTGAGAGTTTCCAGACAGATTATTTTGTGTACTTGACTAAATCCCTTCAAAATGTTAGCCTAAACTAAATCGAAGCTGTTTTCTTCTGCTGGCATGCAAATAATCGAATTAAGTTGCACTGTTTCAATCCTTGGATCAGTTTAGTATACCCCTCAATACACACCTTGTTTTACATCACAGTAAGCAGTATCTGTGCATATACCTCTAAGAGTTTGCACTGATATACCTTATTTGATAGCTATTATTAAACTTGTGTTTTGCCAGTTTTTAAAATTTAGATGAGCAAATAAATAAGTAATTTGTTCCAGATATCATCATAGCTAGCAATAATACTTGTGTCACTACTGGTGAAACTCCACTGTAGACAGAATTATAACCCTTAGATATAAAGAAATTGGAAATTTTAGTCTTCTGGTTCATGTTTGTGCTGTAGCCCTGCATTCAAGGAAACTACTAATAATTAAATCTAGTAATTAATCATTGTTAGATTAAAAACAACATTGCCACTAAACTGCAGACCTTACACAATATGGTTGTCTGCTTTTTTTTTGCAACCAATGTTATTAATATATCTTATTGCAAAAAATGGATCTCTGTACACATCCTTTTATACCTAAGTAAGTTAATTAGTTCTCATCTTATTTTCTTTCCCTTGATATTTCCAAATATAAAACTCATGTAAAACCTTTTTTTTTTCCCCCTGCTATTATTTCCAGTTTGAATACCATGAATGTGGAGAAATCATGTGGTTTCCCATAGCAAGTAGCTATGATGATCCTGGAACTGTGTCAATAGCAGTGATAAACAGTTGTTGACTTTGCTTTTTTTGTGTCAGAATTGAAATGTACCCCATAGTATGGCTCCAAGGTTTTGTTCCAAAGGAAAAAAAAATGGCTGAGACAATACTGAATTTTTAATGACTGAGTCATTTTAGGACTCCTCTGAAATTCAAGTTTATTTCCTCTGCTAGGCCTGCAACCTGTATTAATGTGATTTGTATTATTATAGTAGTTGGTAACAGTGATTTTTGGATGTAATAGTTTTTGAAATTGCATGGTGGCTTTGATTGAAGGATTTCAAAGTGTCTTAGAACAACATATTTAATTAACTACTACCTCAGCATTGCCAGCAGCTTTACTTGAAATTGATTATGGTCTGTGCACCTAGACAATGATTAGACAGTAGGTCATTAAAAATGTGAAAATATTTTGAAAACATTTCTTCATTACAGTTCTTTTCTTCAGCCCAAATATTTACATTTCTAATGAGGGGAGTGGTATACCATTTCTAGCTCAGAAGAAATGTACTTCAGGTTTATCATTGTTACAGTACACAAGAGAGTGATTGCTCTGCGTGTATTTAAAAAAAAAGGTGAATCTGAAGAGACTTTCTTGCATTCTCATAAAGGACAATTATACAATTAACATTTGAAATTTATAGAAGAACTGCAAGTTTTGGTACATAAGAAATAAATTTATAATGGAAGATATTGTAAATTATTGTCCAACACCAAGGAGGAGGTGTCAATGCATCATAAAAAAAAGACTCTCCTCACACTAAGTTGCAAAACACTGTTACTCATGACATACCAAAGTAAATAAATGTGATTAATTTTTAAGGTTCTGTTTATTACAGAACCATCTATTAGCATTTGATGAGAGTACTGTCAAGACTTTGTAGGAAATTGTTTATATTTAAAGGGATGCTGCAATTTTAAACATTTTAAAATTAATAATTCATCTTGCTATTATGTCTTTATCCTATAACTTGTCCTGTGATATGACTTTTCTTCCTGAAGGGAATCCCACTCAGTTCAGAGCAACTGTTGGGGGTAGTTGGATTTGTTTGTCTGGGATACCATCTGAAACCAGGCCAAGAAATATGGTCTTAGCACTCTGGGCTGCTTATTGATCTGGTGACTGTGTTGGCCATAAGAAAGGAAAAAAATAAGAGCTTTCCCCCCCCCCGCCCCGTAGATTTTAAGTATTTGTCTCCCTTGATGATTGCACCACTGAAAACTCAAGTCTTTGTCATTGTCCAAGAACACCTGTCTCCTTTCAATCGTGGAAAGCTTGTGACTAGACTAGATGAGCATTTAAGAGTAGTGGATTCTGTTTTTAAGTCTAATTGTAGCTTTTCAAATCTTGATGAAGATTTTTTTAAACTTTTTGCCTCAATTTCCTAATTTGCAAAATGAGCAGAATGATAGAAGCATCTTTCCTGTAGTGCTTTGAGATACACAGATTAAAAATGCTACTATGACCTTTTCTGCAGCTACTATCTCCTCATAAAAGACCTGATTTTGTTAGATGTTACCTGAATGGTAATGAGACCTCTTAATGCTTAGTAGTGCTTAATGTTTAATGTTCAGTCTGTGCTCAGTACTGTGCAGAAATAGGTCCAAATAATTATGCTTTTTTAGTTTTCCTTCACATCAGATTTTTCTTTATTTTATCCCTTTACAAGACAGTGTTATATATTCTATTTAATATTTTGGAAGTCTTCAACTAAACTAACAAGAGAGTGTTAGTTTTACATCTTATTCAAAAGAATTAGGACTGCAGCTGAGCTGATGTTACCACTACTTCTAATGTTAAAATACATATGCTTTCTCATTGTTTGGGGCAAAAATATCTTTGAGTCCTGTGCATAACAGTTAATTCTGACTCCAGCAATGCTCACTAATTCTAATGAGTGTGGGTCTGATGCATGACAGGATGTTTTTCTGCCAAAAAGCCACTCATACCTCCTGTAGCTGCTGTTTTTACTGTTCAGCCTGGAAGGAATTTTATAGACCTGTTCTTCCTCTTCCCTAGAAAAAAACCCCAGTGCTTCAGGAGAGAGAAGAGGCTGAAATACATTCCAAGTAAAAATGTTGACATATTAACAGGATCCTTTCAGCAGCTTCTCAAGATGAAAAGATACTAATACTTGAATATATGTAATTTCTCTCTCTGACACCTCCTATAACCCATATCTCAGAGTGAAGTACTTGGCATATTAGGGCACTTTCTTGGTAGCCTGTTAATGTTATAGATATTCTAAGGAAACTATTTTATAAGTCTGTGCTCCATTCAAGCAAATTGCAAACTGTCCTTTAGTCAGCTAACAAAGCTTCTCAGATAGGTAAGGTAATTTATTAATTCTAATATGGAGAAGGCAGAGTGAAATTTCTCCTGTCCTAAGGTGAAGGCAAATGTTTATTCCCAGATAATATTGCTTTGTTGATTGCATATGAAAAAATGGCGTTGTATTCTTTCTGAAGTAGTGGGGTAAGGTGACCACATTAAGGAAACCAGTATTACATCAACTCTCTGTATTTGCATATATAAAGAGTAAGACTGAAAAAGACAGCAATCTGATTATTTAGAAGTGATTATAATTTGTTTTGCTGTAGGTCAACAGCTGTCTGGAGGATAAGATCAAAAACCTGTTCTACTTTAGTTTCTTTGGTGTTGTGCCGAAATTTTTTGGTTTTTTTGCTACTTGGCCCTGTTCCCAGGAATTCTTGGGAATTTAGCTCAAATGAGTCAGTATGCTCTTTTCCCAACTGAAGAGTGGATTGTTCTAGGTGTAAAAATGATACTTGCTTTATTAATGATTCCTTTACATGGCAGTATAGAGCCTAAAGTCATCAAATCAAGACTCAAGTAATCCTGTTTAGAACTTGGCTGTTTGATGAAGGTGCAGCCTTTATTGTAGAAGTGCCTAATTTTATACACCAAACAAGTGAGTTATTTCAGGAGGTTTCCAGGATGATTTCTTAAGGTGACAAATTAATGTCAAGCTTCATGAGAGTCGGCAGTAAGGAATAGAGGCAATCGGTGCAAATATTGAGCAATCTGAAGAAAGCTAATGAAAAGGTGTAGCTTGGAAGATAATACATGGAGGCTGCAAGTGTTTTCTGTGTAACTCACAAACAAAGATAAAATCCTTAATCTTAAGAAACTGCTTTGTTAGTAGGGAGAAATTATGATGTTAAGATTACAGGTTTCCTGACTTGTGGTGTGATCAATCTTTCAGAATTTTATTCTCAAATCTCATCTGTGGCCACCTCTGTGCATGCACAAAATCTTCCTTAATTGCTTCTGACTTGCTCTTTGCTTTATGTCTTATAAGCTGATCTATTAGGTGGTAACTGATGAGAAGAGGAAGAAAGGGTTATTTTAATTTAAATTAATCTCTTTGTGACAGCAGGGTTTGGCTGAGTGAATCTATTTATTATTAGTACCAACAGGTCAGGTGGATAAGAATGCTTCACTATTGTTTTATTTAAAATACACTTTAAAATACACACAGCCTGATCCTGACTTCATGATTGATTGTATAGCTGGGGGCTTGCATGTTTGGTGACTTGACCTAAGTGCTCGATCTGGAGAGCTCAGCTTGAGACAAGCTTTAGTTTACAAGATGTTTTAAAATTAGCATGGACCCACATTGCAGCTGTGCAGAGATATTTGAAGGAAATTGACAAATAAAGAGCCTAAGGATAAGTATTGACTTCTTATTTTGAGGAGTATCTATTCTCTAGCCTGAAAGGCCATAATGACATCTTGTGAAGTTATCTGTTTCACGCGTCATTATGTTAGAGAGGCTCCTTATGCCTTAATTTCATGTTTATATTATTGTGCTGATGAATTATCGTATGCAACAATGCCCTTTGTAAGGAAACATTAGCACAAAATGATTGTTTTAAATTGCAAACCCATAGGTAGAGATGCTTCTGTAATTGCATCCAATACACATCCTGCTCCCCTAAATGCCAATTAGGAAAAGCAAAGAGGAGCAGTAGTTTAATGGTCAGAAGCCACTAAGGCAGCACCACCCAGGTGTGCCACAGGTAGCTAATTTGGAGATAGGAGGCAGACTGGCCGTGTTAGTGTAACACGTGCCCTGGGCTCTGCTGAGGGAGCCTGTTTATTCTCTGCTGCAGAAGCTTTCCTTCAACTCAGTCTGTTGATTTTCTGAGAGGTAAAGACAGGAGCAATAATGTGACAGTGTGGGGAATATACCCCTGTCAGGGCAAGAATTTTCTTTGTTTTATGAGTACCATTTATGACTGTGATGTTCAATTTAGAGAAGGATATCTGTTTTACTGTAGTGATGAATACATCTGGGAAGCAGTAAGAGCCCAGTTGAGGTCTCAGTAGATGTTTCCACTGTGGTAGACAGTAAGATTTCTACTAGCAGAATCGCTGACTTGGCTCCTGATTAAGAAGGGGAGATGGGGCAGACATTGGAAAATTTCAAGCAGATGAAGAAGAAAAAGGGTAGTGCTGTGATATTGTAAGGGAGACATACCTGCGTATGTCCAATGTACTTCCTGAGAAGAAGGGATCAGTGCTCCTAAAGAAGATGTTTTTGACTATTGGTGGGTCTTTTACAAACGTTGCAATGCCCTAGCATTAGATAAATTAAAGTACATGTTTGTAGGAAATTCCATGCAATGTCTTGGTTGGTTTGTTTCTTTGTTTTTAATGTGAACCAGAACAGCTGCAGCTAGGTGTAATTCTGGAAGAATGTTCCTAACAGCAAAGTTAAGTTGGGTTTTACCACTAGTTCCTGGCCCTGGGCAACGGGACTAAAGGATCCTTTGCAGAGGGCTTCAGACAGGATTTCTGTATCCAGAAATATGCTGGCGAGACCCAGAGTAAAGACAGTATTTTGATTCCTGCCAGATTCAGCTGGCTTGGAAATGTATGGGATGCAACTGTTGGGGCCAATTACAGCAGATTGATGATTCCCTATGAAAGGAGCTTAGCCAGGATAAAATAAATTGTAATCTGACTTTCCTTTACATTTTTCCAAAATATTGAATGGGAAAATAAATAATACATATGCAAATATTTGCCAAATCAATAAAGAACTGAAGCCATAAGTAAGAAAGTTAGCGTGCTTTTGCATTTTTTGCATTCTTTTTTCTGTGGGCAAAAAAATGTTTTCCCCTCCTTTGATATTTTCCCCCACTTCTCAGCTTTTTGCTGTTTCAGAATGGAAAGAGAAGGGAATCCTAAAGTTATGTTAGAGATTATCAGTTCAGACTTCTGCTCATTAACCTGTCATCCATCTGTCCTGGTCCCCAGAGCATGCTGTTTCTTATTGATGGAAATTGATATATTTCCTGCAATTAAGACAGCGTTTTCTTTTTATTTGCATTTTTCTGTTTGAGAAGTCAGCAATGCAAATTAATCTTTAACACATACTAGGAGTTATCCTTTATGGAGGATTCTTTAGTTGATATGCTTATGAAGGATACTTTTAAAGAGAAAGTATTTTTAAGTAGTTTTTGACCATTTCCTGAAGTTTCTATGTTTTTTTTTTCTTTACTTATTCACTGGTGTCTTTGAAATGAAGTGGTCTGTGCTCCTTCAGTGACGTACACTTAATGTCTCTGAGAGATATCTACCTTCATGAAAGGCCTATTTATTCTCTTAGACAGCTCAAAATCTCTGCTAAACTGAATCTTCTATTTAAAGGCTTAGATCCCTGAAGTTGGTGTCTCTGCTCAAAAGAACAACATATCTGCCCTTTCTGTGATCCTGTATTAACTGTAGTACATTACCAGCTAGTGAGTTCTCTCTGAATTATATGATTTTAAGTAATAATATTTTCTATTTTTGATTGGTGGCTGTTTGCAAGCAGATTCCTTTATGTGTTCTTTTTGGTTATTGTCCAGCTAACTTGGATTCTGGTGATTTACTACTTTGTGGTATCTATGACTTGCTTTTATAGGCTTTGTAGAGGAAAAAATTATATGCTGTAAAATCTATGCTGAAGAAGAAGTTGGATGGAGAAAAAAAACCATTCAGTTTTCTAAATAAGTATATGTTTTGGGTTTCTCAGAGTGTGTATCTGTCAAACTTTTTGGAGCTAGTGACCTTTATGCATGCTTTGTTTCAACTCAACAGATATCACTTAGGCAGGCAATGTGTGGATAAGATTCACGACTGAAGTGTAATGTCTGTAATTAGACATTTATTTATATTGTAATAGCACTAATAGATCAAATTGGTTCCTGGTTTCCTACTGTATTTTCAAGGCTTGTTTTTGTCTTTGTTTTTGTGTAGTACTGGTGACACATCCCTTTAGGATAAAGGCATTTTATTAAAACTCTTTTAGCAGGAAAGAATTTTGGCACCTACATCCATGCTGATAGCAGGGAGCATCTGCACTGTTTGCTGTGATCATGTAGAGAAAGAGTTGACTTTGTTTCTACATCAGTTATGACTATAATTTCCCTCGATTGCAGTCTACTTTCATTTAATTTGTGCTTGAGGGCTCTTCACATAGAATGATTTCTGCTGGGTGAAAGATCTTGCCACAGCTGAGAGGTCACAATATAATACACTCTATTGATTGTAATGAATACTTGGTGTTTGCTGTATGCAGGATGCATGAAGGAATCCATTTTAAATCCAGAAATAAAAGTAAAATATAGGTTGATTTTATCTACAGCTTGCAATTGAATTCATGGAGGCTTGCTATCAGTTATGAGAACTCTGTCACCAGTTTGACTATACAGATTCTTTGATTTTAAGCTGTATAACATCCTTCTTGTGGTATTATCATTGCCTGAGGTACATATAACCAAAGGTCTGCAGAGAAAATGGTAGTGTGACCATTAGGCCTTTCCCAGATTCTGGAAAAAAAGATTATTTAATGCAATGTGAGAACCAGGATTGTAGTTCTCATGGAAGAAAATTATTTGCTAATTCTAACATGAACATGAAATTTTCTGTTGGGTAATATGTAAAAATAAATCACTTCTCATTGGGAAAGAAATCAAATAGTCTACAGGTATCTTTCCCGAAGACAGAGAACGGGAGAATGACAAAGCTATTAATTCCTATCATTTCTTCCTTTGCTCCAGGACCTTTTGGACCATCTGTGCATTCACTGTATGCACAAGTCACAAGCTCTCAAGTTGTTTCCAGGTAAAAAAATCCCTGCTTCTGCTTTAAATTCACTTCTGTATGCATTTGAGAAGGAAGGAAGAAAAAGAACTGACTGTCAGGGCAGGCTGCAGGTGGTCAAAAGCACTCTTAGTGAAGTGTTGCTGACGTTGAATAGTACAGCTGGAGACAATATGATCAGTTTTGTTTGTAGATCCTGGCAACACTTGGTGAAGGAGCAGCAACTGTGCTGTTAGATCTAGACAACAGGCACTTTCATATATAAGATCGCTGCACATGATACTGCATTGTACTACTTGACTTATGTTACCATCTCAAGAAATAGGGGATTTTTTTCCCTATTTGAACTCAGTAGCCTTACACAAATCCCATCTGTATATTCAGGAGTTAATATACTAGAGAAAACACAATTTTGTGTCATGCTTTTTTTTTTTTTTTTTGGTTAAAATCCAATAAAGTCCTGCTTAAAAAGAAGAGGGACTGCAATAAACCTCAAACCCCGTATCCAACCAACTTGGGACAAATCTGTAATGATATAAATGCAAAATTTTTGACTTCAGAGTCACGGTGCATCTGCACACTGTGGTGGAATTTGTCCCTGAGGATTTGCCATACCAAATTAGATTCCATATCAATCTGCTCTACAAACTTGTCTCTGAATGTAGCCAGCACCAGATGTTTCAGAGGAAAGGTAGGAGAAACCACCTGCTTCGTATAGAAATGAGGGTAATGTGTTCTTTATATTAGGTGCCCTCTTGAGTAGAGGTTAGACACAGATTTAAGACTGAAAGGATAATAATGGTGGTTGTTGTCATTGTCATCACCACAAAATTTATGGCAACCATGTGTTTTTTGCTAGTTTTATACATACAAGTTTGTATATAGTTTTTGAGCATGACTCTTTTATTTAAAGCTGTTTCAGTGTCAATAAATCTTTCATCTCTGGCAAGAAGGAAAACCTGTATCTCCAGAGAAACCAAATTTGTGACACCAGCAGCATGACAACAGTAGCAGAGGAAGTGATGACTTTTGGAGCTCTTTTTAATGGGATCTCATATGTAGACAGAAGGTTTGCATTTATTAATTTAATGTTTTACAATAGCTGTAACTGATAATGAAACTCTTCTAGACTTTCTGTACCTTCTGCAACAGTCCTGTTTATTTTCATGCTCATCAGAATTAGTATGAATTCAGTGAGACTATTGAGTTTCAAAATGCATTTCCTATGCTTACGTTTTAGGTCAGGATAGACAGAACTCAGATGTCAAATACTATGTGATAATTAGATCTGCATGAAGAAGTTTGAATATTTATTGTTACTGTGAAAGAGTGATTATTAATGCATAGAAAACTAAAAAGTTACAGAAATGGCATTGTCTTTACTTCCCCGTTAGCTGCTCACCTGAGCAGCCATTGTCAGTATTTGTAGGAGGAGTGTGCTGGTTTAGGCTGCATGATGTTGATTTCCAAGGTTAGATATCCCTAGAGGCAGAGCTGTGCTGCAGCCTCTTCGGTCTGAGATGGATGAGTTTTATGAGGTGGAGAGCATTTTTCAGATTGTTTGAACATTATGGCTGAAGGACTGTTGTAAGCTTTTGCTCTTTCAGTGTTATAGCAAGTCACTGGGTAAATGCTCTTGGCTAAGTTAGTTCTGCTGTTTCTGCCAGTTAAAATTTTTTTTTGTTGCAACTGTCTAACTGTGCTTTATCTAACAGAGTTACATCCCTAAGAACTACATAGCAACACACAGAATGTTGAACTGTGGTCTTACAACATCAGCCTATTTACAAAAATAATATCAGCTCAATAGGCCAAGACACCTATTCTTTGGTAGTTACAGAGTGGGGAAAAAAGTGCATCTTAGGATTTGAATAAATAAAAATAATTGTATGATCACCAAACATTCTTGTGCATGTTCTTGTCTCACAGTATAAGCAATGATGCAACTGGTAAGCGAAGATGAGATGGTGTAGGGACGTGATGTTACTGATGTGTGATGAAGGCAGAATATGAATTGCTTCAAAATGGAACGTTTTTGAGACATGTAAGAGATGTGTTGAGATTTTGCTTATTGGATATTTGTCACATGTCAAGTTCTTCATTGTATATTCCTCTATAAGTAGAGGAAGATGAACTGTTATGTATTGGTGTGTTGTCGGGGTCGATCTGAGTCAAATCACAAGTCTTCACAGAAGTAATGGTGAAATGCTCGTTTATTGCAGAAAACATGCGGTTTATATAATAGTTCATTTTCCCACACACAAAGCATGCGCCCCAACTAATAATTAATGGTAATACATTTGCATATGCATGCCCCTATGTTTACATTCTTCTTACCTTACTCTTTTTATTTTTGTCTAATTATTTTTTCTAAGTTCTATCTTCAACTTAGCTCAAGGCCGAGCCGTCCTTGTTTTTGAGGCCCAGGCACTGCTTGAGCATGTAAGCCTCGCTGTGCCCTCTCTCTACTAGAAATTCTTCTATATTGGTGAAGTTTGGAAATTACTGTTATTTCAAGTTAATATTGTAGTTAGCAGAAAAATATCCAGTCGAAGTACTACAGGCTTGATTTACATATCAAATCATATTACCTATGAAATCATAATTATTAATCACAGAACAAAATAATCTTTCTTTTATTCTAGAACAGAAAATTGGTTCTTGAACATGTTGAAGGTCTACACTACCAAAGTCTTTGAAAGAAGAGGCCTCTTCCAACTCGTGACTAATGAAAAGCATAGTTGAGCTTTATTCATGGGCTAGTTCATTGAAGGCTTGGTCTTCTGTTAGTGTGATGTGTGGTCCAAGCTGTTTGCACAAGCACTTCTGGATGAGAGACCCGCCAGGCAGCAGGTAGCCTGGTGCAAGCTGATTGATTCACAATAAGAAGTCAAAGCTTTCCAGATCTGCAATATCTGATGTGTTAGCATACACCTAAGGGTGACAAATCTTTCTTATCTCATACAATAGAGCTGAAATTCAGACAATAAACACAGTGTCAAACCTCCCCATTCCTCTTCTACAAAGTAAGCTTCATTTTTACACAGAAATTAGGAAAGTAATTTACTGCTTGCTTGGGTACAACGCTCTTGTTACCAGATTGGAGTCATAGCTGCAATAGCAGAGTGTAACAGAAATGCATGGAAATATTATTAACTTCCAAATTAAACACAATATTTCTGACTTGCAGTTGGGAGCAGAGGATTTTTAATTAGAAACCTTGACAAGGCTTAAATGAATTGGTTTTGTCCTACTAAAAAGAGTGGCCTTGATAAATTTCTGTTACTGAAAAGCAAGTTAATTTCCCCTCTTCAATTCTTCTTTCAGTGGTTGTTATACATCATAGGAACTAATTTATGGGGGAATGCAGTGAGCAGGAATTTATGATTATTTTAAGAATAATCAGCGCAAAACTACTCATATGAGTAGAGGAGGCTGGGATTTGGTTCCCTTTCAGACTCCACTTTGAGCATCAGACTCAGATGCTTCAGAAGCTGGAATCACTTCTCCATCTTTGTAGCACATAAGGGTTTAACATAAACTGGGGATTTACACTTCATTCTAATACCACTGGCTCACACGGGTGCTGTTACTAGTTTTGTGCTCTGACATTTCACATGTTTTTCCAGTTTTATACGTGTTAACTCTGAAACCTAACTCCTTGTCACCACCCTTTGTGGTCATGCTATCACTAACTCAGGGCTACCAGAAATGCCTAACCCTCTTCTATTGAAATGAACCCAGTCCATCTACATTTACAATGTAAACCTTTTATATTCAGGTGGATATTGTTGTTGAAGCAGATTAGGGAATGTATGAACAAATAGATACAGAGTGCTCTCCACAAGGAAGGCACTATCTTCTTGTTTCTCTCTTTCTATTGGATTCTGTTACCATGACCATATTATTATCCTCTCCTAATAAAAGCTGATGGTTTTTCTCCCAGTTTTCCCACCTCCATAAAGCAACTGCAGGAAAAATTAGTTGGGGTGGAACTACCGCAGTTGGGGTGGAACTATCACAAGGCATCCAACTTTTTCTGTAGAAAGGCCTTCTGGACTGGTACCTGTTAAAGCCACCTCGCTGCCTGGTCAGAAGGAAAGGCTCAGTGATCTTGATTAGATCTATCACAATCACAGACCATGGCAGTATTTCTTCAATATAGTTGGCTGGGATTTGGAAATGGCATGGCCACAGGAAAGACAGAGGCCTCAGGAAATTCTACTACTTTTCGATGGAACACCTGCCCTATAATAATTCATGGCATTTACTCCAAACTACAGAATGTTGCTGGGGGAAAGCCCAGCACAGATATCTGGTGAAGAATGGACTCTTTCTGTTAAGGATTTTTTTTTAGTGCTGTGTGTGTTGAAGGCTTTGTCATCATTCCCTGGGCAGACATAATTCTGATAGCAATCTCAAAAAGGCCAGATGATTGCAATGATTCCGCGGTTTGGAGATTCAGTTTCTGCAAAAGTCTTTGGTCTTCTGAATACCCAAAATTCCCAGAGAAGGCAGTGATAGGGCTGCATTTGGCTTCATATTATCAGCTGCAGTAATGCAATTCAACTCAATTACAGTGGAAAAATCACTGAGGCAATTTTGAAAAATCATACCTTTAATGAGTAAGAAGGAGGAAACAAACATATATGTGTATGTATTTAAAATGTATAGTGTACATGCCTATAGTATAAGTCAAAAGATAACATTTGCAGTTATGCTTCTAAGGATAATTCCATTTTCCATAGGCTGTTAGAGTATGTCAATCCCTGTGGCATGCAAGAGCCTTCCATTAGTGCATTAAGTCTCGTATCTTACTTATCTGTTGCATACTTATTCTCAGATTCTCCGTCTAGGAGGAAAAAACCTTTTCCTATTAGGTCTCTTATTTTGGTGGACCTGAAGTACTTTGTTTATTTGTTTGTGCTTTCAATTTACATGCTTCAACGTAAATATGTGGATAAGGAAAGATCAAAGGATTTTGCCCGACACTTGAAACAGAAGGTACGAAGGTTTGCCAAAGGCTCATTAATCCACAACTGATCCTGAGGTTTCCAATTTATCCTCTGCTGCTTTGTTATATGAAGCCTTACATAGGGCACTTGGAGTGCAGAAGGCGTATGCCCTGGATGCCAGCCAAATGAAAGAGGACAGCTGAGGGGTGAGTGCTAAAGCAGCTGAGGGCTGTGGGATCTGAAGATAGAAGGAAAATAATTGCTACTGATGTGTATTTTCCAGAACATGTGAGAATACAGAGATTGAGCCAAATAGGTTCAGAAAGGGATTTCACTAACATCGACCTAAAATGCAGCCTTTGACAGGAATAGAGGATCTGTCTTTGTTTAGATCATCCATTCATGCACTTTAATGTAGCATCTACTGCCAGGTCTTCTCCATAACCCTGTGAGCTTGGGACTCGTTCTGTTTTTCTCTCTGTCTATTTCTCTGTGTTATTCTTTGTCTCCTTCATAGCAAAATTATTCTGACTTTCATTTTTAACTCATCAGAATTCTGTTTCTTGTATCTCCAGTATCTTGGTGTTTTCCATCACGTCCAGCTCAGGTTAAGGGTTAGGACTTGCACAATTATTAGAAGACCTCTTTCTCTCCTGCACTGTTTTTAAATAGCACTTCTTTTTGACATTACCTAAGATGTGTAGTAGGCAAATACCGTGTCCTACCTTTATTTACCTGTTGATCATGGCTTTTTGTGCATCTTTTAAAGGAGAATAATTTATTCTTTTAGGTGTCAGAGGAATCTGGGGTCTCTGAGTAGTGCTAGACTGTTACAAAATGCAGTTTTGCTGTGATGCTGAGTAGGATAATCAGCTTTTAGGAGTATGTGACCACCAGTGGAGTGCAATGAGTTGCCTGCTAGCTTTTAAAAACAGTGAGTTAGGAGCTGGTCAGCTTGACTCTGGTGCACTACAGGGCAGTCAGGTAATCTGACAGACTTGATATGTTGTGAGAAAGCAAAGTGCAGTACAGCAGTGGCAAGACTGATGAAATCTAAAAAATGACATCTGACATATAGATGCAGCCGTATGAACCCTTCTTTCCCCTTCTTCAACCCATCATGAAATGAATGTAATGCCCTTTTGGAAGGGTTTCTCTAGTTGGCACAAGCTTGCTAGTTCACGTGGGAGAACTCCATCGTGAGGCTGCAAGGATTACAACCTGAAAATACTAGAACAGCACGCATATTTACTCTTTCCCCTCTCACCTGATGTAGACTAGTCCTTAGCCACACCAAAATATGCTGCACAGAATGACTGTGTGGACAACTGAGTTGTGCTGATTAGATCTGTTTCCCTGATCTTAAAACTAACTTGATTTGGAACTCATAGTCCTATGTATGGTAAAAGGGAGGTTTGGGTTATATACAGAAAAAATGAGATTTTGGAGGTGCAACTGATTTAATGTTGTGTAAAGACAAATTCTGTGTTCCACTGTATGCAACCTGAAAGAGTCTTTACACAGAAGTCCACCTCCTACCACTGTGATCCCTGACATGGAAGTAGGTGCTTTGGCTGGCAGGGAATGGGAATCCCTGGCCACCTTGCATTACACAGGTTTTAGACCAAAAAACTTTCAAGGTTTTATCAGCAACAATTTTTCTGATGTGTTTCGTCAGCTGTGAGTTATTTCTATTGCTGCTCTAAGCTGATCGGAACTCATCTACGAAAGAAGGACATGTATATTTAGGTAGTATAAGACTCAAGTATATCCTGATTTTCATAAAGTTTTTGACTTGAGCTTGGTGCTACGCTAACTTGGTAACTTGGATTTAGTTCACATCTATTTTGCACTTTCCCAGGACTTCACTTATTTCTGCCGATCTGTAGTAAATCAGTATCTTCCATGTACGTACATGACACGTAAATGCTGTCTGTGTCAAATATGAGATGCTTGCCTTCCTCCAAAATTGTTACAAAGAGATATATTTACCATCAATGTAACATTTTACGATCTTGAATTATCCCAACCATATAATTACACGCAATTTTATCAATATCACAAAGTACGTTTTTAAATATAATTTATTTTCAAATAGTCAATAATTATAATCTGTTACAGAATGCATTTAGATTTGTTTCAGCACTTATTTCTCTTCCACACTCCACAAAAAATTTAACACCTTCAAGTATCTCATTTCAGCTCCATTATACTTGTGCTGCTTGTTTGACAGAAAATGCAGTTTTCCTAAAAAATTTTTCTTTTGTCAACTTTTATGATTGACTGAGAATCAACAGAACTGAACTGGATTCCAAGGCTTTGTGTCCTGTTGTGAGCCACAATTCTTGACAGTTTGTGCTTTGAATGGATATCAGCTCTCCTTCAGAATCAGCAGTGTCACTAGAAAGTCCCCAAAGTAGTAATACAGGGACACATACTTCCTTTTACCTCTTCTGAACGTGTTAGAATGCCAGTCAAATTACATCTCCTGAGGGATGTAGTGGTCAGAGGATACATGCCCAATTAGGTTCACAGGGACTCAACAGCTGCAGCTAGTACTGCCGCATTTTCCTTGCTATTGAGGGAAAAGAAACGTTATCTGCTGGCAACAGCAGCCTAAAGGATGTCCTTGGGACAACCCTCAAAATTTACCTGTTATTGCAAGCTTGGATGCTACCTGCATAAAGTCTTTTCAGTGGCTGGGATTGGAATCTCCCTTTCTTATCCTTGGATTGGGTGATCTTAGATGGTCTTTTCTAAATTTGATAATTTAATGTTTCTAATTGAATAAGATGGGTTCTCTGTGTGCTCCTGGAAGTACAGGCAGTCTGTGTTCATGCAAAAATACTGGGTTTGAACAGTTAACAGAAGTGCTCAAAGCAGAGATTGTTAGGGGTTCTTTATTATTATTATTTTCTTTAACCCTGAGTAGGTAGAGGGGAAAAAAAAGGAACAGGAAAGAGGTGTTCTTCTCTACTGACTTGAAACATATGTGGTCATGAATTTCATGAGCTTACTAATGTGGCTGTCATGTCTTTTACACAAAAATTGTCTTTTGCATTTTCCATTTAATAACTTTATATTCTTTATAAACTCACTTGAATTCTGTAAAGAGCTGACAGTTTCTAAAGAGAAAAAAAGACCACATTATTATTATGTCACTCCTAGAAATGTTAATGGCAGGATATGAAGGACAGCGTAATTATAATGTTGCTCTAGTGATTCTTTTGTAAAGGTTTTCTCAGGACTTTAATTATAACTACACATTTCAGCAGTTCAACTTTCTAAATTCTCAGTCAAACACTCTTTGGGTTTGATTCACATTTTGTGGTGTTTGTTGGTGCAAAAAAGCTTCCCCTAGTGAAAAGCAAAGCCCCATGCAGTTGGGAACACCCATGTCTATGCAGGACAGCTGGGCTGAAGAGAAGAAGCAAGGAAAGAACTGATTTTTGCTGCATAAAAACCAAACTGTTGTTGAGAAGTAGGTGTGTTGAAGTAAACAGGAGTGATAAAAACCTTGGAAAAGAAGCCAGGAAAAGCGTTTGTCATATATCAAGCAAATTTGACAGGCCAAGCTGAAAATCTGCAGAACATGTAAATAAAATGAGATGAGGTCAAAGCAGACCAAGAATAAGAGATTTCTGCAACTCTCTAGACAGCTTCTTACAGACCTGCTACCTCAGCATA
Organism: Serilophus lunatus; assembly: GCA_013399895.1. Taxonomy (NCBI): domain Eukaryota; kingdom Metazoa; phylum Chordata; class Aves; order Passeriformes; family Eurylaimidae; genus Serilophus; species Serilophus lunatus. The sequence goes on along the minus strand of VXBA01002928.1, from coordinate 1,019,280 downwards.
TCTGAACTCAGGGAAGGAAACTTAACACAGGGAAAGAACAAAACCTTTGAAATAACATCTTCTTAGATGCTTGGCCAGCAGGCAGAATTTTCCATATTCTACAATTTATTTTTTTTTTCAGCCAGTGAATCCATTCTCAAAGCTTTGATTGAGGAAAATTTGCTTTTCAGGGAATGCATATAGAAATTCCTTTGAGATTTGTCCTTTGGTATTTATATGCAATGTTTTTAAACTTATTCCTATGAATTTATGAATAACAGCTGACTTAATATGTAACCAAATACTTTCCTGAAGCAGGGCCAGGAGAAGGGACAGATAGCTCTGTTAAGCTCCTTAAGAAAGAAATCTAAAGGCAGATAATATCATTTGATCAACACTGCAAACTTCTCAAAATTGTAAAGCGTAAATCCAACGATTAGCAAGACTCCTTTGTTCAGAGAACAGCAATTTGGGAAGCCTGATCTATAAAGCCTCCAAGACCGCATTAGGAGCTTGTAATCCTTGGTTTGTTTGCGTACTGTTATAAGCATACATGGATAGTTTTGCCTCAAAAGCTACTGCAGCTTGTCCTTGGTAGAGAAGAACATGAAGGTCAGAATTTTAACTTTTGTGATGAAAGAGTGTGTTGTGGCTGATTTCAGTAGTGATGGCATGGAAAGTGGGGAATGGGATTGAGGGAGGGAGCAAACACACACTGTTCTGGAAAAGTTTGTAACAGTTTGTAAATAAGAATGGGTAATACCTTGATGTCCTCTTGTTACTGTCTGTTGCCAAACCCTCCCTTGCTCACCCATCTTTCTACCTCAAGTAAAGGATTTTGGAAAATGAGAGCTCACAGACCGGTTCCAAATGCCTCATTTCCTTGCAAAATATTCTCTTTGCTCTTTGATAAGGGAGATAAAGCTAGCTTCATTCTGAGAAACCACAAAATTTAGGAGAAGGCTAAATCTATATCATCTTTGGTAATAGAAATTTTCACAGTACTATGCCACAGTTGCTTTTCGCCTTCTTAGTTTTCTTTCCCTTCGTTCTCCTGCTGGGAGATGTGGTATTCTACTGTGGAAATGAGTGAATTTGTTTGGGGAAGTAGCCAGCATTCAAAAAAATCCTAACAAAGATTTATGAGGCAAATTATGTTGTTTGCTAAATACCCAGATGGAGAATCAGAAACTCTAGACATAGTGAGTAGTGAGGGTATCAGCAAAAAGCTGTGATTCAGGCAAGTAGAAAGCCTTGAGATTTAATTAAAAATGAATTAGTGTTCTCTTTCATGAATAACAAAAAGAGTGTTTTGTGTTGCATGTATCCCATCTGCTGACACTCCTCCTGAAGCAGAGTCCTGTACTGTCCATTTTTGTTCATTTGCTTCTGCTATTGGAAGTAGATAGGTGGCTTATTGGGGGGCAATACCTAATGAAACTATAACGATACTGATAATAGAAAGAATATTCTGCCACAAATTATTGCAATGCAGTTGATTTCAGTCTAGGAATTAGTTAGCTTGGAGAGAAAAACTGGGGAGCTGGGACTTAACAACAGAGATTCACAGGCTGTTAGAAGCCTGCAGTACAGGATGTAGCACAAAAGTGATAGATCTCTCCCTCCTCTCCTCTCTTCCCCAGACCTTCAGGTGCTCCCAGACTCACAGGGATGACAGGAGTGGGGGAAGGAGAGTGACCAGCTAACAGGGGGGCAGAGCCGTCCCAGTTGCTCCAGGTGTTTGCTCCTGGATCTGCCAGTACTACCCCAGGCCCACATGGGCAAGAAACATGGGAGAAACACAGGTAGCATTGAATAGAGACACCATGGCAGTACCACCAGCTATTAATTTTCTAGTTGTGTGATATGGTGTATTTTTTGAATCATGATACCAACAGTGTCAGCAGAATGCTGTTGTCACTAAGGTCTTTGTGCTGTGACTCACTGTTTCCTCATGAAGAATAGGGGAGCTGAAAGGCAGTGTTATCTAAAAATTTCTCATTTCCAGTATTTCATTTTCAGAAACATTGTCAATGTTTCTGAAAATCATGTTATACTTTCCTTTCAAACACTGCATTTTGTCTTTCAAGAAAAAATTATATTCACCAGCATGCAGGCCTTCAAGTAACCGAGATGCTTTTGGAAATGTTGACCTACCACTTCTGTGTGGTAGTAAGAAATAGTAATGTTTTCTTTCCAGGAATTCCAGTTGTTATTGGGAATCATACTGCAGAAGGACTGCTTATTTTTGACCATTTCCATTCCAGTGGTACAATGGCAAGTAAATCAACAGATAAACATCTGTATTTGGTAGGCTAGTCCAGCAATTGCAGATGGGTAAACTTATTTCTTGTTGACCTGTCTGCTCATGCTCTGCTCCCTCCTACAGACGATAGTGTTAAGTCTAGGTAAACTACATCTCAAGTAAACAGAAAATTTAAAAATTAAAAAGCAAATAAGTCAGTGCAATTGCAGGTGGGAGGCATTACTAGTCCAGACAGGGGTTTTTTTTGGTTCTGTTTCTCTGTGAATTGAATTCAGGGTGCTTAACATGTATGGAGCTACCCACAGCTTTACCGTATGTGGGCAGCAAATGACAACCTGCTGCTGTATTTTATTACTGCTGTGTGCTATGTGTTTTCTCCATGGTATCTACTTTTACCTAACCTTAGCTACTAAATCACAATATCACAATACCATCATGTAACAAGAACTTTTTAGAAGGCAGAATGGAATGGCAACTTGGCATAATGCAGATGACTCTTCTAAAGTTTTTTTCTCTCCTTACTCCTCTGTGAAATGTCCAGCATGAGTAGAAAAACTCTGTACTTTTCATTTGGTGAATCCATACTTACTGCCCGGTTGTTACACCCTCCTATGTGTGAGAGGTCTGAATTTCTATAACACAATAGTTTAACTGGAATTTTAAAGGAAAAAAATGTGGATTTTTTAAAAAGCTTAGGTATGCAGCATTAAGTACCTTAATTTACCTTTGTATACTCAAAGTTTCTTAACCTTCAAACCTGTGGTGGTTTGAGACACAAATAGTCAGTAACAGAGAATCTTCTCTAAGAGGAAAAGAGGCTGAGAATTTTTCTCCTCCTGTGATACAGGTGAAACTGTTACAATACAAGCTGCAGTAAAGAACAAGACTAGAGATAAATGCAGTATTTGAGAGGGAAAGGCATTATAAAAAAGACCTGAACTACCCAGTGATGTGTTTGTTCAGCCAAGCTTTTAAAATGTGCACTAATGGCCCATTTTATCTATCGCTCCAAGTCAATGAAAAACGCCCATTGACTTAAATAGACATTGGATCAAATGCTGAGCTTTTACGAATAATTATACACAGTATACCGAAGTGAATAGTATTTCTCTTCAGGCTGAATGCTACTCCCTCCATTATGTATGCTGACTTCCAAAAAAACCCAAGCCTTCCTCTTTTCCTACCTACACAAACTGAAGCCATAGTGCTCCCTCTACTTCTCCCAGCTGGCTGGCAGACTTGAAGAAGCTTTTCAGATTGAAGCAATTATCTAGACCCAGCAAACTACTGGATGGGAAAGCCACTTGTAAAGTATACATTTGTTGGATGTAGTCTTACTGGATGGCTGGAGCACAGTTGGTGTATTTGGAAAACTTTGGATTTCTGAAGATGTGTTTTTGCTTCTTGCCCTCAGGCTGTTATGCTACTTGTCCCAAGAAATCCCATGATCCACACTTCGCAAGGAATCTCTTTTGAGTACACTGGCATGAAGGGTGGCCACTATTCAGTTGAGAGCTCTATACACTCACATACCTTTTTTTACTAGGGCTGCTGTTGATTTTCTTTGCTACTATTGCCCAGTTTGCTCTGTAAAAAACTTACGTAGTATTGAAACCCTCAAGAATATGTTATATCATCAGAAACCTACCCCAAAATCCATAAAAGCCAGTGAAGAATAGATAAGATGGTGGCTGGGAACATGCATGAGATACCCTCTAACCTGCTATCCTCCTCTTCCTCCAACTAGCAAAATCATAATTCAATTTCTTGCCACCGTCTTGTTTCAGCTAAATACATGATGATATCAAAAAGTGTTAGCTGGTTTTGGAGGGCACAAATTAAGCCGTGGGACGAATCCTATGGGTTTCTTAACTTAGTAAGTTAGTAAAGATACCACCTCACCTCGTATAAACAATGAAAAACTCATACTGAAGACACAGTAAGACAGGGATATCTTACTGAGATAAAAAGGGAACTGTTTAGATTTTTAGTGTAAGGAGGTTTGTGTGTTATGTGTGATGATCTTTTAGCAAAGTTTTAGTATCTGCACTGTACTGCCTTTTGGAGGCCTGAGTATTTTGTTTTTATGTTAATATCAGTTCAGGACTGGATAAGAACAGAAATAGAACTATTTATCCCTGTTTCCAACTTAAATTTTTCTTAGAAACACAACCCTTCTCTCATAAACAGCACAGAGATGCAAATGAATAGGTGAATGAATTATAGAGTCACAGATTTGTAGGATAATTTAGGTTATAAGGGGTATCTGGAGCTCACCTAATCCAACACGACAGATATCTGGTTCAGAGCTGCTTTTTCTATCTCTTGGTAAGAAATAGAGCCCCGTGGGTCACTAGGAATGTCTTTTTGGATTCTCTACATACTTATATTTCAAACTCAGAAGGAAAATCAAGGTTTATAATTTAGAAAAATTAGTTTAGACCATATAAAAATCAGAAGATCATTGACTATGAAAAATAGTGGGGGAAGTTTTTGCTATACTTGCAAGGGAAAAAAAAAATCTTTTTTTTGTTCCTATTTTCAAGATGGAAAGCTTGATGCACAATGAGTTATTTAAACTGACAGAATGGTACTTAAACTGACCAGAGATCCCTCACTTTGAGACAAGTTACTGCAAATAAGCCAAGAACTAAAAAAACATCTATGTGAATTATATAAATACAGAAAACCTTTGTGAAGTGCTCTACAAAGTTATGTGATAAAAGAAACTAACACAGTTGTGTTCAGAGGCAAACCTGATAACAAATAGAGACTAAAATCATGGTGTTTTACCAGTTTAACCCAAGGTCCTCAAAGGTCTTTGTTCTCAAATAAAAGATTAATACATCCTGACTATCTCTCAAGAGTGACATGGAATGTGACAGTCATTTGCTGGCAGCGTTATGCAGGATGATGAAGTGAAGTGATGAAATGAAGTGATGCACATCGTCATGAACTGCAAACCATGTCATAGATGGGATAGTATTGTGTGCTATGTAATTGAGCCAACACATCTGGTTTACTTCAGATGGCATTGTGATATGTTCTTTGCAAATATCCATAGCTCCTGTTTCATATTTCACCTGCCCTTTCCAGCCACCCTTAATGCTCTACCTGTAGTGCTCTGTTCTCGAGTGAGGCAGAAGTAGGTTTCTTGCACAACTTCCTGAACCACAAGAATGGCACTTAAAAAGCCGTGGAGTCAAAACAAAATAATCTTTGCTAATTTTGCCACCAAATACTGCTTAGCAAGGCTCTGATACTTGACTCCCCTGAGCCATCAAAATTCTATTGAGCCTGATATGGCTGGTCAAGAGAGGCAGACAGCTATGTGGAGCCTCTTGAAGTGACATGAAGTTGCCTTGACTGTTGGCAATTTGGAAAAGAGTAGCCCACTATTCAAAATGCTGCATACTGTAACAAGAGTTTGAAATCACTTTCTATGAGTCTCTGGTCCCTCCTCCCCTTCAGACAGAGATGTGCTGAGTTCTTAGGAACAAGCATCTTTTCTTAACCTATTTAGAAGACTTGCTTTGATGTTCCTCTCTATGCTCTGTTGCATGAAAATGAAGTGAAACACTATTGTTACTTTACAAAAGAAGAAACAAATACATTCATATCTGAAAATAAAGAAAGCTGGCATTAACAGAGTAGTCATGTACAGGTATGCTAGAAATAGAAAATTATTAACTTGTTTATAGCTGATTGTTGCATCTGCCTTCCCCAATTTCCATGTTATTAGAGGGATTTAAAAAATAGCCGTGCAAGTCCAATGGCAGCTTTGGAGGGGGCCTTTGCCACCATCTATTGGTGAACGAGGGGAAGAGGCAGTGATTTGACCTGCTGATGTTACCTACTGTACCAGTGCAAGATTTCCTTCAGTTTGAGGTTTTGGGGTAACAAACATGTTTTTTTTTCATCTTTCTATGGGAGAGAGCATAACACAACTGTAGATACGCCCTCTGAGTGAAAAGCTGTCATAGCCAAACCTTAACAGCTGGTCTGTTGTCCCACTCACTTCTCAATGGAGATGGAGCTCTTAAATTGCAGAGAAGAATGTATTTCTAATGTAAAATCTTGTGTTAACTAATTTCTTCCTGGTTTCTGGCAATGGAATTGGAACTATTTTCTTTGTTGGTTTTAAGAAAAATCACACTGGTGCTTGAATAGAGACCCATTGCTGCCGACAAAGCTTGGAAGAGTGCAAAGCTAGAATAATTGCTGGCATTTCTGCACAGGCCAGCGAGAGGGGCACCTATGAAAGGACATCACTTACAAATGAAATGTTTGCAGAATCAATCCATGCTCCTAAACAGACAGGTAAGAAGAAAAAGTGAAGGGACCAGTGTCAGGAGCTGAGCCAAAAAGTAAATCTTTAAAGATGTCTGTGGATATGAAATGAGTCTATTTTATTGGATTCAACAACTCTGCTTGCATATGCAAATCCCTCATGAATAAAACTTTTGTAATTCAGGCTCCAAAATGAATTCAGGTAGAGTCAGTGGCAGCAATGAATGAGCACAGAGGCAGTTTAAAGATATTGCTTTGTTTTCAAATCAACAAATTGCTGTGGTTATGCTTAATCCATCAAAAAAAGGAAAAGATAGCAATCTGGCAGCCAGGCGGGAAGATATAATGGTAAAGGACATAATGTTCCAGTTATTTTAGGACCCATTTACACTATGAAACTGATGGCATTAGAAGACAGTTGTTGAAAACATTTGAGGAACAGCTGTGTTATTGCTAAAGTGTAAAGACTATGAAGTGTGTATAAACCTGTCGGGGAGCTCAAGAAGAATAGTCTGCTGGTCGTGGGGAGAGGCTTCTGTTCATTGTAAAACCATGTTCTTAGTCATTTTCACTATGAGTAAAGAATGAGTAGCAGAGTCAATGACTTCATGAACACTCTTTATTTTCATGAAAATGGTAGTAATTATATATGATAACTTTGATAGCTGTATCAATCTTTCTTAAATAAGACTAAATAACATGGATCAAAAATGTGCCTTCAATGTTCATTCACAGATATTCTGGTCATTGTTTAGATGTCTCAGTTCCTTGAATAAGACACTCTCCCTCCCTCCTTCCCTTTCTCTCGGTGATGCTGCTATTTTTCTTATGCTTTAGAGTGGACCTGCCACAGAGAAATAAATTGAGAATAAAGAAATGTGTCTCATCGCAAGCTGATATGAAAAAGACTTCTGAAGTTATTGTAAGGTAACTTTTTTCTAGAAAAGAATTTGTTCCCAGTTTCACTTGCTTATCAAAGCCTCCCTGCCAATTCTGACCTGCATAATGTATTTGAAATCTTGATGTATTCATTATTTCTGGATGAATAACTGAAGTAGAAAGATGAATTACTTTGCAGAAATTTTAGTGTGTGTCTCATTGGCTTATCTACCTGTTTGCATCCATATACATGTACAGATGTTGGACAAGTATTTGCTGTAGCCAGAGAAGAGTGAGAGGTCTGTGTTGGTGAAGAGATGTCAGCCCAGGTCTGTTGGAGTGCAAAGATTGTCTGAACTGTTTTCAGGAACACAGAGTCAAACAATCTCTGCTTTTCTGACAGTCTCAGTATGAGAGATACGACTGCCATCTCACTACTGCTTTTGCATGTGAAAAAATAATATTTTCCCTTTACTGGATTATTGGTAGCTTATGAAAATAAGTGTTAATGTCATTGACTGCATGCTGCTGGACCATGGGAAGTGTAGTATTAACCTGGAAGTTACTTCACAGTTGCTTCTTGTAATTATGGTTTCTTTTGTGTGTGTGGGTAGCACGGCTGCTTTCACTAATTGTGGGCAGGCATATTGCATTTTCTACTCTGCTATGTGAATAAATGTCCAATTTGCATAAACAATGGTGTCCTTTGCTTATGCAAATTAGAATCCAAGATTTGCACAGGAGCTGAACTTCAATTTGTGAAGATCAGAACAGGTGTTGTGTTACATCTCTGTTCAGTCTATATTAAGATGGCCAAAATGGCACTACAACTTAATCTTGACTCATATTTCTTGCATTTACAACTATGCAATCTAGGAAAATTTATATCTGCCTTTTATTATTTGTAGTGATTTAATGTCTTTGCATTAGATTACGGCTTTAAATTCAATATGTTCTTACTATGTTATAAATTCAAAACACAAACATAGTTCTTGTTCCTGAAAACTGACAGATGAAAGAGAAACAAAACAAGGAAAAGAAACTACCTGTCAAAGTATGTGGGAAGAGTGAAACAAGCAGTATATATGTTAAGAAACACAAGAGATTAAAAAAATGTATCTGTTTTAAGAACACTCCTGTTGTAGCAGTCACACAGGCAAGGAATCTTAGTAGGGTTATTATGATATTATTCCTCCAGATTTACCATGCTTCACCCTCTTTCCAGTATCACACCTTTTCTCATGTGGAATACTATGGTGAAGAAAACATTTGGTGCCCAGATGACCTGTGGTACACAATTAGAAGGCATGCGTGCTTTATACTGGAGAACCCGAGTAATTAATTTTCTGTTTCTCCCAATCCTACTTGCTCTCTGTCAAAGGGTTTAGCATTCCCTGGCTGCAGTGACTCACTGGTTTTATTATGCTGTTATTTAGTAGAAGAAAGCAGAATAAAACAGGATACTTGCTTCTTTTGCCATCATCCCCTCTCACTTATATTTCTATGAGAATAACAGATTCTGCCTGAATAAATTAAATTTGGCCTACTATGATTTAAATTACAACAATAAGAATTTCAGTGGTATTACTGACATTGCAGAAGTATCTGGGTGTATTATGCCTAAATTTGTGGATTTCTAGCTTTCCTACACTTAGATAAGATATTTATGGGGACAAACACTGTGTTGCCTTATAGTTTGCCATTCACAGAATCACAGAATAGGTCAATCTGGAAGGGACCACAGCAGGTCATCTGGTCCAACCTCCCTCCGGAAACAGGGTCATCCCAGAGCACACTGCACAGGATTGTGTCCAGGCGGTTCCTGAGTATCTCCAGTGAAGGATATTCCACAACCCCTCTGGTCAATCTGTTCCTGTGCTCAATCAGTCACACAGTAAAGAAGTTCTTCCTCACATTCAGGTGGAACTTCCTGTGCATCAGTTTCTGCCCATTGCCTCTTGTCCTGCTGCTTGGCACTACTGAGCTCCATCTTCTTGGCACTCTACCTTCAGATGCTTATAGACAAAACTTTACATTGTTGATACATTGTCAGATACACTGTTGACAAAACTTTAAATTATTTCTCTATAGAGACTAGTTTGTTCATGTTGTCTTGAAAAAAAGAAGTCTTTGCCAAAACACTTGAATATAGAACATTTCATTCGAATCAGTTATATTTTGGATTCAAATATATTTCCCCGTTGTCATCATCCCCTGACAACGTCATTTCCTGACAACATCATCTTTAATAATGGAAGAGAAAATGCAGCTAAGGGAGCACATTGTGCAGGGGAGAATGGGAGCATTCACCAACCAAGTGTATGACTTCCAAGGGATATTGTAACGAAATATCTGAACAAAATACTTAGGTTTTCATATGCAAACACAAAAATAGAGACCTTTTCAGCTAAATGATATGTGTTTGTTTTATTTTGCCTATAAAGTAAATATTTTTTAAAGACAAGATTGTTTTTAGTGAAAATGCTGTGTAGCTGCTAAAAAATAGATTATCATCACAAAAACTATGGTTAGGAACTGGAGGAGATTTGGAATAAAAACTGAGAGCATCTTATTGGAACTTTAATTTTATTAATTTTTATTTGAGTCTATTAGTAGCAACAACATGTGAAATTCCATTTCCTTGCAAGGATCTAATGGCTTTTACTGGTGTTTCTACACTCTTTGTCGTTTTCTTAGGAACTCCAGGACAGTGTTGTTCATTCTTCAGTCTGTGCGATATCTTCTTATCATCCACAGGACTGGAAGTCAATCTGGATCTTCTTTGTATGGTATCACCTCTTCGAAATTTTTTATTTGGTTCTGGATATATGATGGATATGTAATTATTGAGATAATATGAAAACTATAGGAAGTTTAAAATTTATCAGCAGTCTTGTTGTTCCTGAAAATCCATCTGACCCGAGACATCCAGTTTGCAAAGCTGCTTGGGGAAATCATAGCAGGAAACAAAATAAAAATCATGTTCTAAAGCGAAGATGTTTTTCTGATCGGCAAGGGAAGCATTAGAAACAAACTGGGGCTTTGATATCATATAAGAAAGTTAACCAAATATTTTTAATTTGGATGGTTTTCATCTTGTTATACTCTGCCTTGTTCAATTGAGTCTCCCCCACACTGTAGCTCTTGACAGTACTAGCCTTGACATTTCTAATAATACTTTCAATACCTCTTGAAAATTCCTGTAAGAGAGGATTTACATGATGAGTTAATCAAAACAGACTATACAGCAATATGTTTTCATCCCAGATAAATTTCCATGTTTCATTACCGAAGTTGATAAAATAGTTGATGGACAGAAGTGACCTGCTGCCTACTGTTCCTATGCCACTGGTTATTTATTTTTTTTACATTCAGAAATGCATAAGCAGGATATATATTCAGATTTCTTCCTAATCTTACAGTTGATTGCCTAAATGCTCCCATCTGTGGCTTATACTGGTTGAGTGTCTAAGCACTTGCTTTGATAAAATAGATGCTGCAGAGATGCGACGTAAATGAATTTTTCATGCGACTGTTTCTGTGGGGCTGCTGGCAAAAAGTTCCCAGGAAAACCACATGCCTGGCAGAGCTGCTATAAACCAAAGAAACCAAGACTGTGGCTGATGAGGAATGACACATGATGAATAGCAAAAGGTTTTATTAAGATAAGGCTCATTTGGAGAGTGGTGGCTCTCTATCCAAGCCAGGCAGCTGTAGACTGTGAGATACAAACCCAGATTACTTTCATAACCAGCTGGTCCAGGGTGTCTCCCACTATATGAATGTTGCAACATTACACAATCAGGGAAGATACTGACACACTAAATCCAGTGGACTCCAAAACAGCAGCTCTTGTATATCTTTCTTCTTGCTACTCTGATTGACTTATCTGCAATATTCACTATGATTTAAATGCTAAGAAACAAAGGCATTTGTCACCTCAATTAGGGAAAAAAGATGGGTTTATAATGTAACCAGTAAAGCAGTGTAACCATATGACTTTCAGAAATGTTACTTAGGTTAGGCCGTATTTGCTTGACTTCTTCTATAGGTTGTCCTTAAATTTTGGAAGCAGGAAAAAAAAAGATAAATTGAAATTTCCCAAATGTGATGCCTCAGGCTTTGCCTAGAGTCCCAGGATACTGCTCATCCATCTGCTCTTTGCAAGAGAAATGCTGGTTTATGTTTGCCAGAGGGAACTATTTTTTCCAAGGCTTGGCACTAGTGGTAGCAACTGCAAAGAAGGGTTATTAGCAGTGTAGCTACAAGTATCCTTCAACACTGAGCCTCCTAAAAATGCCTGCAGATCCACAATTTTCATTGTCACACTAACATTTTTACGATCTGCTCAGTTCTGAGGGTTTTCCCCAAGCTGCCTTCTAGACAGCTTCAGAAAAACTTAACTGGCCAAACAAGGCTAAGCAAAAGTTAAGCCCATACTGTTGCCTGCCAATAGGGAATAAAATGTTAAAAAACCTCCCCCACCCCCACATACCCCCACAAATCCAGCTGGTCTAAATAAATAGGTAGCCACACATCCTTTTTCAACTAGGGTCTAAATCTGCCTGTATTCTGGGCAGACTCCCTCCAGTATAATTTCTGACTTACTTTTACTGCTTCATCTTCAAAGTTTGCACTTATTAGCCAATAGGACTCTCCCTCTTCTCTATAGCAACTTAATCTCCCTCTCTTATTTTTCAAAAGCTTTAGTGTCGTCAATCATCTGTGGTCTATATCTTTGATAACTGAAGTTTGGAATAAAATTGTGGGGGCTTGATGGCTTTTTCTGGAGACAGGTATTAGGGCTCGCTACTCTTATCCAGGGTGGGCCAAAGAACTTATACTTCGGTATCCTGCAGGAGCAATTAATGTCTCACATTTAGTGTTATAGAAGAGATACACGTACAATCTCTAAGTTCATGGTCTTCAGTATATTACCAGCTTTCAAAAGAGATCACATGAAACATCATTTGTCACCTCACATCATATGCATCACTTATCCTAGAAGGATAAATAGTCCAATATGCATTGTCCACATTTGTCTTTTAGTGTTTGCACCTTCAGTGTTACAGAGTCCATCTCACTTATTAGTACAGAGTCTCTGATCCCATTTCCTCAGGGCTTTCTTTCAGAGAACAGCAGTTTCATCTAATCAGGACCTTTTGCAGAGACCTACCAGTAAAGATGCTCACTGGAATTAGTATGCGGTCTGTGCTCTCAGTTGAGTTACTCCTGTGCAGAGGCAGTGTTGCCCTTTTGTGAGACCTGATGGTTACTGCCCTCAGCCCTTTACTGAATGCAAGTTGGAATCAGTTTTCACAGCCAGCATCTCTATTCTATATCCCTAGTGAGAAGGACTTGGTGGTTCTGGTGGATGAGAGGGTGGACATGAACTAGCAATGTGCACTTGCTTCCCAGAGGGCCAATTGTGGCCTGGGCTGCATCATCTACTGTACTGTACTGTACTGTACTGTACTGTACTCTACTCTACTCTACTCTACTCTACTCTACTCTACTCTACTCTACTCTTCTGTGTGAGACCCCACCTGGAATGCTGCATCCAGCTCTACGGTCCTCAGCACAGGAAGGACATTGATCTTGGAATGCGTCCAGAGGAGGACCACTAAGGTGATTGGAGGAATGTAGCAACTCTCCTCAGAGGAAAGGCTTAAGAGAATTGAGTTTGTTCAGCCTGGAGAAGAGAAGGCTTCAGGGTGACCTAATTGCAACCTTCCAGTGTCTGAAGGAACCCTGTGGAAGAAAGATTTAGAGAAACTATTAGTGAAACACATAGTGACATGACAAGGAGGAATGGCTTCAAACCGAAAGAGATTTACATTAAATGCTAGGAGGAAAATCTTTAGTGTGAGGATGGTGAGAAACTGGAACAGGTTGCTCAGAGAAGTTGTGGCTGCCCAAGCTCTGGAAGTGTTCAAGGCCAGGTTAAATGGGGCTCTGAGCAACCTGGTTTAGTGGAAAGTGTCCCCGTCCATGGCAGGGAGGTTGCAACTAGATGATCTTTAAGGTCCCTTCCAACCTGTCACTGTTCCCCTGGACTTCAAGCCCTATATATGTATATAAATCACAAAACGTTTCTTTGGGTAATTTTTGAAGGGACTTTCCCTGGGCCACACAAATTACTAAAGCTTTTAGTGTTACAATTAGTTACAGCCTGCCTTCATCCCTCTATTTGTTTCTTTGGACTACCTTTTTAGGAGTTAAATTAACCAGGGAATTAATGTTGTGCCAATTTTGTGCAGAAAGCTGTCAGTAATGGACTAACCAAATAATTAAAACGTCAACGTGGGTTTTTATAGTATTTGATCTAGCAAAACGTTTGAAATGTGGGAAGTACAAGTGATTTTAGCCTCTTGAGAAGTGCAATATTCACTCAAGTATATACTGATTTTAGAGTCTTCTTTTATGAACTGGAAATTTAAATGTTGCTTGAAAAGACCTCCTACTGAATTTATTGACCTGTTGATAGGAGTTTGACATGAGGGAGATACCTCCAATTAACTCAGAAATTAAAAGCTGTTCCTAGCATTTTAGATCATGAAACTTTATGCAAGCTTCTTAAAACGCACAGGAAGGGCTCAATTGCGTACCACAAGCTAAGAAGGTGTATAAGTGCTTGCAAGACTGGATTTTTGGATTATAAATCCTTCAAGGCAGAAATTTTATCTTTAACTTACATGCTTGTATGTGAATGCTGTTTCAAAGCTATCTAGAATGTGAATTTAAAACATGACAGCTGTTTTTGCACAAACTCATCATATGGCCATTCTTAATCCAAACAGGATCATTCTGAAATTGCTTCAAATTATTTTGGAAGTGGATTAGCATAAAGGCATCCCTTAGTGCAGAATTAGAGTCAGCATGGGAGGGGAGTGACCATGGAGCTGCTTTTGTGGAGAAATTCTTGCCAGGCTGTTTTCCCACATCACTACGGCTCATCACAGTAGTGTCCTGATATTGACTGGAGCTTTTCTCTGCTGCTGCACCACATAAGCATGTATGACTGACAGCATTGCAAACTTCTGAATTGTTTGAACTGTTTATGGTTGCACTCCTTTTTGAAACAACAGATATCTCTTTTGGGTAGATTTCCTCCTGGTAGCAAGCTGTCACTTCCCAGGTTTTGCGCTGGGGTGAGATGAATGCTTAGAAAGGAGGATACACTTGATTTTATTCATAAAGCGTTGCACATGGGATACAACATCCCAGCTCCATCTAATTAAGCGATAATTCACTGTGGGTAGCAGCATCTTTCAAAGTGGTTATTGACTGCCTCAGCTGGATTGCTGAAAGGCATAAGGCTGCAGGACACACATCTGGAAGAGCAGTAGTCCTCTGGGAATTTATTTTCTAGAATGCTTTACCAATACTAAGTAAGTAGTTTTGTTCTATGTTAAGTCTTTTTTGCATATGTGATGTTTGCGTTCCACTCTGGGGATAATGTCTGACTTAATGGAGCACAGCAATATCTATCTCACAGTGATATGAGATACAGCCAAGATGGCTAACTGCAGTAATTTCCTGCTTCAGGTGTGTTACCTGAATGGGATCTATTTGCTCTCCTTAAAGGCCACTATTTAGCAAGGCCTCTAGAAAAAAACTTTACTGGAAGATGTATGGAGCTATGATCAGGGCTTTACAAGTTCTTGCTGTCTTTTGTGCTTTTTGTTTAGATTTTATGGAATGAAAATTCAAAATCAAATGTAAGAATGAAAGAGCAGAAGGTAGGCTGAGTGGAGAACAGAAGCATATACAACCTGTGGTAAGAGGGGAGAAAAGGGCATATTGAACTGTCTGTGAAGAGAAAGAAAGAAACTGTAAGTACCAAAAAGAGCAGAGAAGAAAAGGGAGAGGCAGGAAGCAGGTACCATCATCAAAGAAACAGGAAAAAAGTGTAAAGGAAATATGATTATAAGACATGCTGAAAAAGGATTGCTGGTAGAAAAGTAGGTTGTAAGAAGGTGTACAAGCGATATGATTTGTGTTGGAAATGAATGAGTCTGGTCAGAAGCTATGTTGATAGTTCTGTAAATTTGACTTCTACAAGGGTAGTGGAAGAAAAGACTCAGAAGTTCCATGGAGTTACCTATAGGCACAGGCAGGAAGCAGTTTGGTGGCTTTGGGGATTAGGCACTTCAGGGAGCTGATCTGTAGCCCTTAGATTGTAAGTAAATGTGGTAGGGCTGATCAAAAGATGAAGAGAAGAGCTACTGTAAAGAAGAAAGAAAGTGACTAGGAAAGACTTTTTCACACAAAGTAGCTTTAATGTCTTCTAGGATTTGGACGGAGATTTGATTCTTATCATCTTGCCAGATGTGTTACAGATCCACAGCTGTGCCAGAGCAGATTTTGGGGCAGTAGGTGGGTAGTTTGTCTTTTTGCCCTTCCCTTGAAACGATGTGAGAACAATTTGAGTGAAGTAATTTCTTTGCATTCTTAAGCCCAGTCCCTCTACAACTACAGGTCCTGTGGGCTTTTAGGCCTGGCACAGAGAGAAGCAACAAAAAAATAAACTAAGTCTATTAAAATCAGTGAAAAGTCATAGCATCTGAGTTGCTTAATGTATCTTTCTCTTAAACTAAGCTTGATCTTATAAAACTTAGTATGAAATCCTATGTTGCATTTTGTTGTCTGGAAATATCTTTTATATATCTATGTAAAATGTATTTGAATACATACACCAATAATCATTGAGAGTGAGAATGTGCATGGTGAATAATCTATCTGTAACAGCACTTCTATCTGTAATTTCCCTCACCCTTAGCTTTTCCACAAGAGAAAGAAAAAATACATGTAGAACAGAATACTTAAAAAAAATCTTGTTAACTGTGGATTCCTTCTATTTTCTATCTAAAACCCAAAGTAGATTGGCTGGAGAGTGGCAAGGCGCAAGATGATTATGGAAATATTCCATTATCTATCACTTGCATGTAAATACAGCAATATATTGCTGTAGTCCACTGTAGGCTGTATTTATTCTTTTCCTGTTGTCTGCTGCTTATGGTGATCACTCAGGACAGTAGAAGTGATGTGCTGCATAGAGTTACTGGGCAACAAAGCCAGCTCAGGTTGGGTCACTGCTGCACTTGCAATGCTTCTTGTATGGCTTATCCTCCATTGGTTCCAATGGCTCCTGCTGTAGGAGTTCCTGTAACGTGCAACTGAAATAATGTGTTACAACAACTTAAAGGTACTTCCATTACAATCTCCATCCCTGGTCCCTTTGCATCAGAGCTTAATATTGCAATAAACTCCTCACTTTGCTCAAGGGGTTCTTGATGTAGTAATTGCCATAATATGCAACTCCAAATCCCAGCCTACAAGAGTTTAAAGGTATTTCCAGTACCTGGAACAGCTGGTTTAACATTGCAATTAACTCCTCCACTTGCTTCTGCTCTGGCTTGGACTTATCCACAGACTTACTTGCAGTTCCTTAGATCTGTACCTGCTCCAAGCAGAGGTTTATCTATGAACCACAGTCTCTTCGGGGACACATGTGCTATGATATAGACTTACCCAAACACATAGGTGCTCTGAGGTGCATCTGCTCTGGCATGGTCCTATCTGTGAACTATAATGCCTTCAGAAGTATCCAAGCTCCAGCATAGCCTTACCAACAGCCACAATCTCCCCAGAAGTAAACTTATTCCAATGTATCCTTGCCCGTGCTTGCAGTCCCTCCAGGGTTGTACCTACTCTGTCATGGGCTTATCCATGCCTGCACATTTTGAGGTTCTCCACCGTGACATAATGTGTAGCTATTCACGCTTCAGGGTGTACCTGCTGCAGAATGGATGTTTCCATGTGGTTTAACCCTAGCTGACAACTAAACACCACAGAGCTGCTCACTAATTCCTCCATGGTGGGATGGAGGAGAGACTTGGAAAAGTGCGAAAACTCACAAGTTGAAATAAAGACAGTTTAATTGATAAAGAAAAAGCTGCACACACAAGGAACACAAGACACACAAGTCCAAAGAATTGATTGGCAGGTGTTAATCCATCCCGAGGAATACAGGGCTCCACCACATCTAATGTCCTGGTTGTGACCCATCCCAGCATCTTGTGCACCCCCAAACTATTCCCTGGTGAGATTGTGTCAGAAGCAGAAAAAGCCTTGATCCTGTGTGAATACCTATCAGCAGTAGCAAAAACATCCCTATGTTATCAACACAATTTGCAGGAAAAATCCAAACCCCAGCCCCATACTGTGGAGAAAATTAACTCCATCCCAGCCCAAAACGTCACACTGCTGTAAGTGATGGTCAGGTAATAATATGATTAAGACATAAGATTTTATTTCTATATTAATCATGGAGTTTAGTTTTTATGATCAATATATTTTGTTTACAGGGTGTGTGAGGTTCATGTTTTGTTCCTTTAATGTCTGGCTAGCAGAAAATGTGTCTTTTTTCTAAATCAATAAAGAAACTCCAGCCATAACACTTGAATGTGTGTGTGTAAGATGTCAGTTTTTACTGTCATAAGTATGCCTTAAAATAGAAAATCCTTTCAGTGCTAAATTTGGGGGTTTACCTGCTTTGGTGTTTAACAATCTTGGCTAACCACACAAAACTATTTCTCTTCCAGGACTGTTACAACCTTCTAATGTTAACTTCCTAGATGAAGCTAATCAGACTCATAAGCAAGTTTACTTTCATTGACTGGGACTAGGTCACAATAGCTTTATTTATGTGCCAACCGGATTTAATCAAAAGGTGTTTGTTAAAATATGGATCAGTTGCCTCAGTTATGGTCCTTCAGAGAAGACCCAGGAAGACTCTGAAGTGAAATAAACTGCTGTGAGTGTTCAGCTAACCAATGATGAGGCATCTATCAGGCCTCATAGTTATGTAGGAGCTCATGGTGAGATTAGAGGATTTTTTTACCATTCTGCCCTCCACAACCACTGGCAGATGATGTTTTTGTTTAGGCAGGACAGATACTGTTCATTTTGGTGGTTGAGTGGGTCATTAGTTGTGTTTTGGTCATTGGAGTAGTGGTATGGTAGGCAGAGGAATGCAGGCTGAGACTAGTTTGATTTTGAATGAGTTTGAGACAGTTTTCCTGCTAAGTGTAAATCAGGTGTCTTTACCATGTCCTTGTGATTTTCTGAGTTTTGTGCTGGAATCTGCACCTCCCAGTCCTTTTCCTGGAGGTCAGAAGAAACATTAACGTGGATTCAGTGTATCCTGCCCCAGACTTCCCTTTCATAGCCAGGTCCCCTAAAAAGGAAAGTGGCTTGGTGCCAGTTGCACCTCAGTCCTGCCTGCTGGGATCAGTGGAGATGTAAGGCAGAGAACATAGAAGCCCTTCCCTGAGAGGGTTGAAGCGATGGGAAGTGTGAAGGTATGAGTTCTCTCTGAATCATTTTCAGGTGAGAACTTCAGGTAATATTTGGACTGGATTGGCAAGAGTAGGGTTGTTGTCAACTTGTTCCCTGCAGCAAATTTGTGATAGGTGGCTGAAAAGTGTCAGAAAACCCAAATGAATAACTGCAGTAGACTTGACTTTAGCTTGTCTTTCCTTGAGCAAATCACCATTTGCATTTGTGTCACTAGTTCAGATTTTCCCTAATGTAATGGTAATTTTCATCCTCTGAAGAATGGAAAAATAATCAATATATTTGACTTCCCTTTAGGTGATAGATGGAAAAGCTTTGACAATACTGAGCCAGGTTCATACCAGCACCTGGTGATGGATTTCTGCTCCAGGGCCACCTGAAAGTTTCTGCCTCAGAGAGCTATCCTGTTCACATATCAACTGCTCTAGGAGAAACTATTAAAAACCTTTATAGGAGACCAATGCTAATGTAAAGACAGAGAGAAAAATTCTGTGTTTTCTTCCTTTTGAGTGCATTTTCAGTATTTTCAATATACCAGTCCAGCTGATGAAACAATCTGACCCATGAAACGTCCATTCATTATCAGCTAAAAGCCTCTTGAGCAACGGAGTGTCTGGTGAATCTGCCTGCAATGAGTCTCTTGTATTTAGTGCACACATTACCTGCTCTATGGACCACTGAAGGTGATTAATCTCTTGTTTTGCAATGGAATTATGTTAAAATCACAAAATTATTTAATGAGGTTTAGCCATGGAGATGCTAACATTTATCTGGAATATGCTTCTTAAACTGTTCTAGATTTGCAAACTCAGACTCTGAGAATTAAGGTGAAAGTGGTTTTGTCTGCACTGGAAAATTCAAGAATCTGAAGTAATTAGTGGACTTAAGGTGGATTAGTTAAATCAGATTAATTCTTGATCTTCCAAAGCAAATTAAACTAAACCAAGTTAAGGCTACTTTCATTCTGTGTAAAAGCATCCACTTGCCAGCATAATGCAGTTTAACTAATCTTATTAAAAAGTGAATTTGGATTACTTTTCCTGAATACTCTCCCATGCCTAGTTCCTTTGCATTAAAATGTAAATGCCTTCAGCTGTTCCTTCTTCAGGGTTTCAGTGTATGGTCGAACCTGACACTAAGACTATATCCTATGATTAATACTCAGCAGTCCACATGACTGCTAAGAATAAAGTGAATAGATTTTTATGAGGCTTTACGTGCAAAATTGAAATATTTCAGGCTATATGTCTTCCATATTGTCAAAGGCATACTGTAGATGCCTACAAGCAGAGTGACAAAGTCATCTATATGACATCTATAATTTTAGCAGCAAGCTGGATGGAAGTAACATAAGGGGCAGGAAGGCTGAATCGCCTGAATTCTTATTGTTCTAGGATCAGAGTACTCTAAAGGTGTTATGATCCTCCTTATGTAATCTGATTTTCTGCTATTTAAGGTTAGCAGGTGAGTTGTACCTTAAGTCCTGCTGAGTGCTGAATGACTGGGAAAGTTTTGAAGTTCTTCTCTGTTATGTGTCTAGACTTTAAGCTGTTGGCTGCTCAGGTGGAGAGATCACTCTGTGTGCCCATCTCCCTGGCTCTTTTGTGAGAGTGGCACAACCTTTGTCTCCTGCAGTTTTGGTCTAAGGAGTGTGGCTTTTTTGCTTTTTGTTGATTTGATCCCTATGGAGACAGTACTGGGACTTCTGCCTTTTTTTTTTTTTTTTTTTTTCTGTGTTTGACAAATATGACTTTGCTTAGCTATGTTGTTAAAATCAAAATACAGTGCTATTTTCATTGTATTTTTTCCCCCTCAAGTCAGTCCTCCAAAACTAGTTGTCTTGCTTCAAAAAGAAGGCATGTGTATTCTGTATGAAGTTGAAAATCACATTTTAAGGTCTTTAGGACAGTGTATATGTATCTGTAACATGCTTATTGTTGAAAATAGTGTGTGATGCAGTTTTCTGACTAAAGCTCAGGACTACAGAAAATCATAACCAGTATTATCGCTTATATATCCTAACTGGATATATCATAACCCTAACTGCATAACACAAACAGTTATTCTCTTTCTCTGTATGTTTGCCCCTATTTGAATATCCTACTACAAGATTGCAATATGTAGCTCAAATTCAGCAACTAGTGGCACCAGAGTAGAAAGGGGAATATAAAAGTATATCTATTGATTTTTAGTGTGACAGTGTGTAGTCTCAGCAGTTTGCCTGTGTGCCTAAAATCCCTGTGATCTTTCTGATTTTGATGGGAATTGTCATGTGAAGGAGTCGTGATTCCTGTCAGCTGAATTATAATGTACAACTATGCTGCTGCTCTTCTAGATCTGTTGAACCATGACTCACAAAAGCATCCTAAAGCTGTCCTTGCTTTATTGACTTACATCTCTGTTGCTGGAAATGGATTACTCTTGATTGTAAGGAGGTTTGAAAGAATAAAAATGTCACCTGCCTTGTGAAATTTTTTGAGAGAAAAGGTTATATTAGGGCTGTTTGAGCCAGTCTCAGAAGCAAGATGGGTGCATTGTTCCAGTGTGATCAGACACAGCTTCTTGACCTAAGCTAGTCACCACACACAGCACTGTGTCATGCCATTTAGTTTAGGTTTGCTGCCTGAGGACTCTTTTGTGTTATTTCATTGCATCATTTAGTTCAGCCTGAAGGAGACACCTGAGCTTCCAACTGGAAGTTTGGAAAACATTCAGTTAAAAGTTTTTGAAGATGGGAAGAAGCTATATCTTAATTAACCCCATGTCCTCTTTACATGACTCAGAGAACATAAAATGAACTTAGAATGGAGGTAAGCATTGCCCATACACATATTCTCTTCTCTATTACTGATGATACAGGAGGACTTCAGTCTCGAATAATTTTTGTTTCGTTGGCAATAAAACATCTTCTCTGCGTTGCCTGTTAAATAAAATAATAAACATTTCCACTGAAGAGACAGTCCAAACAATTCACTATTTTCTCATGCATCTGTGTCTTTTTTCATGTGACTTTTTTTGAAAGGACAAAGTGAGCATCGAAATATGAAAAGTTTTCTTCCTTGACAAGTGGCCAGATTTTATCCAAGACAAAGGCAATGTACTTTAAATGCTGATCTGTGGTAGTTTCCCTTAACTGATTTGATCTGGTCTGTTACTAAATCCCAACACTTTGTAATGCAATAAACTCTTAGTCTTTGATTGTATCTGACACCAACAGAGGAGTACTGATCAGAAAAATCTTCCTTTGATTTCTCTGGGTAGTGGATCAGATGCAACAATGAGAAGGAAGAATAAATGAACAACACAAAAAGGTGAACTTTTTATCCCTATCCACAAAGATTTTCTTTAGAACTACAGGCATCACAGTCTTTTTTTATTCTTAGAGGAAGCAAAACCTTTCTATATAGAGTACCTAAAAATTATGGAATAATATGAACTGTCTCATTAAAAATATGTATCTTGTGTACATGGTGATGTAGTATTTCCAGTTGGTCCTTCTGGTATGTAATCATCCAAAACTATGCACCTGTGGTCTCCTAGCCCTTTCTTAAAAAACAGATGTAAGTCTCAGGTCTGTTCAAATGCTGATATAGCATTTATTAGTCTTCTGTGTTTAAATCTGATTAGAGGCAGTTGAAAACTTTCAGAATCTTGAATCTAATAGTCCAGGCACTATGCATATCCAAAAGTCTGCAGGCATACTCTTGGGGTGCATATACCCTATCCTTTCTGCTATCTCTATCCCAAGAAAAGAGGTTTGCACAACATAGGAACTCTGTCTCAGATTATTGCTGGTCCTTCGTTCTACTGTTTTAACATGGACAAACTCCAAGCTCTTCCTCTTTCTTCAATGGTGTGGAAACACTAGCTATGGTATAGGCTTCTCAAGTGTTCAGAATATTCTCTGTTTGTCCAAGATCTTCCTCTTCCAAAGTTCATCTAACTGCTCACGTATATCCTGAACTCTCTGCATAGTCCTATGTCAGTGCAGGTATAACAAAATTCGGATGCCTCGACCTTCTACAAACCGGAACAGAATTTGCATACTCTTACCCAATGGACATTTAAAGAATAACACGGAGGAATTGTGTGTTCTTATTAGCTGTACTTTTAAATAGAAATTTTTCCTTGAGTTGTGGATTTGAGCTATAGTTTTTCATGTTGCCTTCTGTATTCACACTTTTCCTGTGATTTGGATAAGTGATGATTAGAGCTATTCTAAAGGTAACTGTTTTCATATCAGTAGCAGGGCTGGAGTGAGAAAGGACAGACACATTAATTATACAACAAACTTTATTTCCAATGCCAGCTCCTGCTACTGCAGGAATTTTTTCTCATTACTCCAGAGCCTCTCTTTTGGCTCATGCATCTTTAGTATTGGAAGCCAAGGTATTTTAGGAAGTTTCTTGTTCATTTAAAATAAAATGTACAGTAATTAGACAAAGCAACCAGTGCCAAATGCAGTGCATCACATATGAAATACTTAATTACAGAGGAAAGTTATGTGTTCCAATTGACAGAGTAATCTGTACTCTAATTTACTTGTCTTACAATTCATTACATCTGAGATATTGATTTTCCAGTAGATGGCTTTAGTGGGTAAATAAGTGCATTTTATCTTGGAGACCTTAGTTTGAGTCTGATCTGTGAACTTCTATCAAATGAGCTTGGGAAGCTCAAACCTCTCTATTAGGTGGTGTCCGTGGAATAATCAGAGCAGACAAACTTCAATAATGCTAGTAATTTATAAACAAAGGGAAGAGTCACTTAAAATGATGTGGCTTTTGAGACTTATAAAACAACGTTCTAGCAGGTAGCTGAAATGAACAATGATTGCTTTTTAATTATATGTACTTTGACTTTTAGGGTTTAATCCCTCATTTATTTCAATTATACTATGTGAAACTTTTGACCATAAGCCAGAGTGGGGGACAAAAAGCTGGAATCATTAGATGTTGTTCTGATCTTTCATAAAAAGTTGAATACCTTCAGAGTGTGCTTCATTACTTGAAGTAGTAGTTCAATCATGGGTGAATCAGCTGCTAACCTTTGCTGGAGAGGCATGAGAAATGATTAGCCTTTGTAACAATTAGCTAAAGCACTATAGTTACAGAAGTTATTATAAATCATATTTTTCAGAAGTTTTCATCATTTGTAGATTTTGAACATATTGGCAAAATTATTTGTGCTAAGCAACAAGACCTTCATAATGCTATTCAGGCTCACAAGTAACACTGGAAATGCTGTAACTGACCAGTAACTGACCTGAAAAAGGTCCATCTAAAGCTGCATTACCTGAGATCAATAGCCAATACCACAACTTTTAGAGAAAGATTAGAATCCAATCTTTCATGGGAAGATTTGCAATTACATCCCCATACACAATAATATATGAAAGCAAACAGATTGGCATTACTGAAATGTATTTATTTTAAGTAGCTTCTTTTTAATCCTAATGAAATCTTTATTTCACCAGTATCTTATGGAACTGAATTTCATGTGTTTTATTCGTTTTAAAATCTCTTCTGTTCTAATATGTTTCCTTATTAGCTAGGATTCACTTCTTGCATTTCTCTATATATTACTGATTCTATATATCTGTCATATTCCCAGGGAAATATTGCCATGTGTCTAATTGCTTTTACGGTCCTTCTCTTTTCTGTACTATTTGTGCTTTGGTTTCAGTGAAATTGGATGACCAGAACTGAAATGTGATTGTGCTGTTGATTTCGTATAATGGCATTTTGATACCTTCCAGATTGCTTGTTATCTCTTCCTTAATGAAGGCTAAAAATTATTTGTGGTTTTTACACTGCCATTGGGCATTTTGCTTTTGAGAAAGATGTCTAATTCTTTTTGTAAATGGTTATGGCCATAAGCCATCGGAGAATGCAAGGAGCTCATCCTGTTCCTCCCATTATCTTTCATTCAACTCCATTTAAGGTGCATTTGCTACTAGGTTTTTCAGTTCCCTTAATTATATTAGGTTCCTTAGTCATGGATCATTCTGCAAACCATGTGAGTTAGAAAAAAACAAACAAGAAAAAAATAAAAGAAGAAAAAAGGAGAGTTTGCTTTCTCAGTATGAAGAACTTTGGATCACTTGCATTTTATCCTATTTCTTTTCAAACTTACAGTCACATGGGAAGATGCTTGCCTTAGGGGAGTGCCATTTGTTTTCAAGAGATGTCTCACTTAAAGGCTTAAGCACAGGGACCAGACTGAAGACTCAGAGTCCAAATTATTCCAGTTTTTTGTGGCAGGTTTGAACTGGTTGTGCTTTCAACATTTTCTGAAGATGTCGCCTTGAGGCTAAGTGACATCCAGATTTTATTTAATTTTTACCTCTCTATAACACTTAGAACATTGTTTAGTACAGTGGTTATCAATCTTTTTGGATCCCTGCTGTATCTTGCCTGAGTGCTGCCTTGAGCACACCCATATCTATCTAGATCTTTTCCTTGCTGTGTGGTGATGTGAACCATCTGGCACCTGATTAGGCAATCCCAGCAGAAGAAAAGATTCTTATTTATCAAAGGAAAACTTGCTCATTTACAATAAGAGGACTACCGCATGTTTTAGTTTCTGATTTTCAGAACAGGTAAAGTAGTGTAGTGCAAGCCTGAAGCACAACAGCCTGAATATTATTTGACCCAAAGAACGGGTCAGTACTGAAAAGAGATCACTAAGGGCTATCATAAGGATACGTCTAGATAATCACAAGTTACTAGGGCTACTGGAAGCAATATAGTAACCTTGGGGTATAAACTTGCCAAGAGCTGCTTAGCTTTGTTGATATATCTAAACAAAAATAAATCGTGTTTTCATGCACAGTCTTGCTTTGGACTTCACGAGCATGTCTGTGAAAACTGCAGCAAATTTTTAGTACAAGAGTTCTAGTTCATCACTTCAGATTTTATTTTTTATTTCACAGGGATACTTGTTTTCTCCTAGAGTATAGATTTATTAAAAATAAGAATTGGGAGCAAAGGGGTTTATATTTAGAGTATAGAAAAATCTGGAACTCATTTAAGTGGTCTTGATCAGAAGAAGAAAAACACATCTGCCTTTCAGACAAACACTTGTAAATTATTATAGGTTTTATTTATAACTATTCTTTTTCATTTTACACATGATCATGTAAAACTGACCTGGATGCCTGGGTGCAGTAGACCAGAAAGATGGAGTGGAATATTAATGAGGATAACAGAACTATAAAGCCTGTCATGCTGATATTTGTGATCTCAGTGTCAGTGCTGCTTGGCATCATGACAATTCCATTTTTATCTGTTCATATCTAAAATTGCCTAATTGCGAGTTTTCAGTAGTATGCAGAAATTTATTACATCATTAAAAGATCACTTAAGAAAGATTTCCTGAAAGAGATTTTTTTTCTCCTAAGCTTTAGGTTCTCACACTTTAAACTTGTATCTGCTAACATTTTAAACTCATTTTGGATGGGGTAAAACCAGTAAAAAGTCACTAATTAAACATAAAGACAAAATAACAGCAAAAATATTTGTTACTCTGTCCTCACAGCGGTGGGCATATTGAGCATGTAGAGACGGATGAGCACTTCCTGTTCTATCTTTCATTGCATTTTTGACATCAAGTCTTGATTAATCTGAACTTTTTATGCAGTGTAAAATAGTTAATGATCTTTTTTGCACATGCCAAGATTTTGGCACTTCATAAAATTTTGCTTTCCCTCTAGTCTTTACTGTTCCACATTCCCTCCAATCAATTTAATTCTGTGAAATCTATTCCAACCATCTCTATCAGTGGTGAGAGAAATATTGATTTCAGTGTGCAGTCATTCAAGTAGTTTCTTTATGAAGCATTATGCTATCAGAAGCTGTGGTAAGAAGAACCTTGCAATGAGAAAGTAAAATCTCAACAGGACACAAGTCCTGACCCTGTATGCTGTTTCCGTGACAATAAGGTGGAACAAGGTCTCAGAAGTGCTATTTTTGAACATGGATTCAAACAGTGAAGCTAATAAGAAAATTAATAACGTTAATCTCATGTTAAAGGCAAAGGAAGATATACTGGTTGTTTTTTGTTGTTGTTGTTATTTGGTTTTTTTTTGTCTTTGTTAGACCCTATCCTTTTAAATTTTTTTTTGGTCAGATTTTGTCTAGAGATTTGCTAACAGTTATTGCTATCTTGTCATAAGTAGATTAATAGGAGTTGCACAGTAGATCTCTCAAGCACTATTCTATGGACTTGTTCATGTCTAGATTGTGAATGATCTGTTGTCATGTCGTTGCGCTTAATCATAGTCTGTACCTAGTGTCTCTCAGAGATTACCCATATGAGAAGTTAGTGTGAAGGCTATGAGTATAAAGTGTGGCTTACGTGAGATGGAGAAGGCTGTCTCCTGCTTTGTGCAGAGTGTCTGCAAAGGCAGTTAAAACCGAATGGCTACTGTGCTGAGAATTTGTACTCATTGTGCTGCATGCACATGTACCTTGCTTTTACTGGCAAGTATTTTATTTGGTATGAACTTGATCAGAAACTAAACTGTCCCTGGTAACTGAGCAAGGCTGAACACTTAAGAAAATGGAGCTGAGACTATATCTGTGTTGCTTTCTGTATTTGTGTGTAAAATTAGGGTGGCTGGAGTAAAAAGTTCCCATGGGTTGCTTTGGTACCGTAGTCTTTTAGAATGCAGTGTTGCACTGGGCAGAGCAGATCTTTGTTGAAGAGCAAAATGACTTGCAGAGACAGCAGGAGCAGTAATATTTACCAGAATAATGAAACTGTGTAGTTTCTACTGTAGAATGGAAATTAATAGCACATAGATTGCATATAGAAAGCACCAGATACAAAGAGACAGAGACACATTTACATAATTTTGTTTTGTTCCTAATATTCTCGTAACACAGGAAATATTAATGTCAAAAGTTGAACAGGAGGGATTGTTAAATGGTTCAAGCACATACAATGTTCTTGAAAGTTAATTAAGAGTATTTCTGAGTTTGGCTTGACTGTGTATAATCCAGAGCATGCTTATTTTGAAAAAGACATGCCTAATGATTTGTCAGGGATATAATCAAGTCTTTGCAGTACTGACATTTGGCAGACTGCTGTGCTGAACCCTATTTTATTGAGCTCATCTGCTAGAAATTTCTGTGTGTACAAATGGACTGTAGTGCTGTTTCTTCTCTTATGCCTCTGATGCCCTCTTGTCTTAGGTCTAAAACTGGCTGGAACATCTCCAAACATTTGTGTATGTTTAGCACTCTTTCCCCCAATTTCAACTACATGTGTACCTTGGGCTACAGTATAACTCCTCAAGGAAGCTGAGGTAAATGCTATGTATATGCCTTTCAGAAGTGACAGTACTCTCAAATGCATGGGGAAAGAAACCTCCACTCTAGACAGACAATAAATCCTGGATATGTTCCTATGCCTCAATTTTCTTATATTCTGAAACAGAGGCTCTTGGATCAATTGCAGTAGGCTTTGGGCTCTTGGATCAGTCCCTTTGGGATGGTCCAGAATTGCTTTCTTGTAGCTTGTGACTAGTGTCCAAAGCTTCTGAATCTTCCCAGCTTAGCTCTTCTTTAACCTCAGACCTTCCTGGAGCTAGACCAGCATTTCTGCTATAAAAGAATGTTCCTCTCTTATTCCCCGAGCTTCCTCTTCATCTCCCTGAGGCTTTTTACATTAAAACCCTCCTTTTTAACACTTGTTTCCTCTGATAAATTTTCACTGTGCAGAATTCCCATCCTACTGACAGATAAACATGGCATTAAGCATCCTCCATTAATTTCCTCAATAGGGAGAGATACACAATGACACAGAGGCCTATGCACAAACTTGCTGGTGCAATGTACTTACACACACATGACAACTTCAACCACCCTGTGCTTGTGTGTGCATGCAGGGTAAAATAAGGGACAGTCAAGCAACATACAACACAAGTCACTAGGAACACAAATAATATAATATAACATTGTTTTCTCAGGAAAGGTCTCTGGAGGGCCACAGATTGTATTTTATTGTACTATTTCTACCAAGCCTGAAAATGAGATGTGATCTGTCAATGAAGTGTCTGGTTATTAGGAAATTTGTGCATTTCTGTCTTCTGAACCCTCATATGTAGCATGGATACTAAATCCATGGATTTAGTAGTCTTGAAGTCTTGCTACATACGTCAACATTTTCAACACTGAATAGAGGAAATACCGTGTAATGTATTTGTCTGCAGCTTTCCATTTCTTACCTATATTATCTCTATTTCCATAAGAAATTTAAAGTCATACAATTAATTACTGTATGTCATTGATGAAAGAGATTTGACTGGCATCCTTCTATGCCCAGTATGTGAATTTTCTTAAAACTCCTATGACACTTCAAAGACAAACAATTTTTATCCTATAGCTCCTAAAAACACAAACGTAACGAGGCTGTAACATAAGTGACATTTTGGCTTCTTGGGCAGACATCTCACTATCACCACCAACACACACAGTCAAATATACTACTGGCTTCTTCATTGATCTTTTGTTTTCCTCTTGTGTTTCAGGAGGGCTGTGACACATCTTTCAAAGGACTGAAATATGCAAGGATCCTGCTCTCTACTCTGCTTGTTTCTGACTTTAGTCTTCCTCACCACCAAAGAGCAGAGTAAAGCAGAGGGACAGTGTGGTGTTCAGTCTTACTTCCCTATATCCATATGCATCTGGACGATCTAATTTTAGGCCTGTCAGCTTTTGCACTGATAAGTTAACAATATAGATCACATATAAACTGCATCACAATGATTTTTAAATGAAATTTATTCATTTAAAGTGAATGATAAATGGTTCTCTTTTATCAGACTCTTGCAAATGAGATTAAAACAACATTATTTTCCTTGAATAAAAGAACAGATGGCACAAAGTTAATGTCTGTAGGTCATAGTGTGCTTGCCTGACCTTGAAGAGATCTATAACAATGAGGAGCATCCAGCTAGTCTTTCTGCTTCCTAAATCCTGTTTGTTGTTACAAGCAGATGCTACCTGGAGTACTGGTAAGTTGTGAGTTATGTGAGCACTATGAGAGGCTTTGTCAGGAACAGGCAATGGCCAAGACAGCACTGTCTGCCTTGGCCTTTCAGGGCATCATGTATACATTGAAGTCTCTTACAAAAACGTGGGAAGCACTGCTCTGTGCTTCTTCAATGTTTTAGAAGGTCTAGCATATCGTACAGAATACCTTGAGTATGGCCCCCTCAGAATTAGCCCGTTCTGATGGACACTTGGGCTTGGTCTCTTCTGGATTCCAGGAGACATCCTGATTTTTCCCCAAGTTCAGATCCCATGAAACGATATAAGGTCTGTATAATAAACATTATACCCCATAGTGATTCTGAGTTTGTATTGTGGGAAAAATGTGTTACATGTCCTTAATGTGACATGAAAGAATGGATGATGTCAAAAGTATGTGGACTTATCAGCATAGTATATGCAAAGTAGCTCCTGAAGCGAATTATTCCTGGAGCTCTTTTCAGAGGAAACAAGTTGATGCTGTCTGAGGCACCGGGAGAGAGCTAGCTCCTCATTATAAGGGAGTGCAATGGATTTTCATGCTGGATGAACTATCTCAGACTACAGAATAAAACTTTTCATTTCATCCAGGCAGAGGTCCTGACCTAGTCTCTGGGGCTCTCTGGACAGGAGGTTGGCTGTACTGAAGAAGATAGCAGGATTGCTAAGGGTTGCCCACACAATACACCAACAGACTAGAGGTGCCAGGGAAGAGCTGACAATGGCGTTAGAGTTCTTCTGTTCTACTGATTTCCACAAATTTCTTCCTGCCCCAGATCTTTACAGATGTGGGAGAAGGAAGAGAAGTTTTAAAAACTGATAGTGATTCCTCTCATGTCATATTTTGATAATACATCTGCATCTTCTGATGATTTTGCTCCGAGGAGATGTCTTAGTATATTTATCTGTAGCTTTCTGTTTTTTTCTTATATTACCTCTATTGACAGAAGAAATAAAGTCATACAGTTGACTTACCATATGTCATTGGTGAATGAGCTTTCACTGGCACTCTTACTCCAGGGAAAAAAGGGACTTTGTTATGCAGAGTACATGGTTTGTAATCCCGTTTCTCCCATGACACTTTTCTTCAACATCTCTCCTATAACACAGAAATCCAATCCTCACTGCTTGATTTTTCTGCTGCTTCTCAGATGTTATTTTTCTAAGAATTGCTAGCTACGAGTCTGTCAACAAAGTCTGTAGTTGATAGCATTTTGCCTCATCTGTCACAACTCTGTATGCTGTGATAAATTAGCTGTATTGGATTTTGAAGATTTAAATTGGAAAGTAGTACAGAGTAATATGTTATTTTATTGGTTTATTCCTTTTTATCTTGGATTGCTAGTCTATTATCTACTCTGCATCTAGTGATCACAACTTTCTTTGTTGCTAAAAGTAGCTGTCTATTTTAAAGTTTTGGATAATGTCCAATGTTGAATGTCAGGGCAAATAGTGGGCAGAAGAGAAAAAAAATTAATTCCCTGTTCTATTTTGAGGTGATGCTTTATAGAGCATCTCCAATTCAGTAAGTGCAATCACTCCTGAAACCTCTACAGAAAGAACATGTGCATGACCAGATCCTCTAGATCTGGTCCTGGTTCACTAAACACCCCTTGGTGTCCCTTTGTGTAGTCATGTATTCCACTTGGGACAATTAGAGAGATAGGATACAAGGCTGAAGATTAATTCAATTAAATTCTCATGCAAGAGCCTGCTATCCTTTTGCAGTAAGTCCTTATACATATCTCTCTATATATCCTTATAAAATTGTTTTGGGTGTGCATGGCCAGGTTTTGGTAGTGGGGGGGGCTACAGGGGTGGGTTCTGTGAGAAGCTGCTGGAAGCTTCCCCCATGTCGGGTACAGCCAGTGCCAGGCAGGATGGATCTGCCGCTGGCTGAGGCCAGGCCAATCAGGAGTGATAGTAATGCCTCTGTGATAACATATTTAGGAAGGAAAGAAGGTTATTGCACAAAAAAAATTGTGACCAGAGAAGAGCAGAGTGAGAATACGTGAGAGGAACAGCAATGCAGACACCAAGGTCGATGAAGGAGGGGGAGGAGGTGCTCCAGGCACCAGAGCTAAGGCTCCCCTGCAGCCCACGGTGCCAACTATGGTGAAGCGGGCTCTCTCCCTGCAGTGCATGGATGACAACAGGGATTCAGAGATCCATCTGCAACCCGTGGAGGAGTCCATGCTGGGGCAGGTGGATACCTGAAAGAGGGTTGTGAACCTGTGGAAAGCCTGTGCTGGAGCAAAATCTTGGCAGGGACCTACAGATCTGTGGAGAAAGGAGCCCAGGCTAGACCAGGTTTCCTGGTAGGACTTGTGACCCTGTGGGGGAACCATATGGAAGCAGGCTGTTCTTGAAATATTGCACCCCATAGAAAAATGACCCACATTTCAACAGTTCATAGAGAACAGTTGCCTATGAGATATACTCACATTAGAGAAGCCCATGGAGGAGTGGCTCCTGTGGGAGGGACCCCACTCTGAAACAGGGGAACAACAGCCGGAACAACTTGACCCTGACGCCCATTCCCCATCTCCCTGTGCTGCTGAAGGGGAAGAGGTAGAACTGGGAAGGAGGAAGGGTGGGGGGAAGGTGGTTTTAAGATTTATTTTACTTCTTATTATAGTGCTCTGATTTTCTTAGTAATAAATTCAATTAATATCCCCAATTAGAGTCTGCTTTGCCTGTGGTGGTATTTGGTGGGTGATCTCTCCTGGACCTTATCGAAACCTGTGAACCCTTCGTTATAGTTTCCCTCCCCTATCCAATTTTGGAGGGGATTGTTAAAGCAGCTTTAGTGGGTGTCTGGCACCCAGCCAGGGTCAACCCACAACAAAAATATTATGTTGGGGATTTTTTTCGTTCTGGGGAAAAAAAGAAAATGGTGGTCTCCCATGAAATGAGAGCTTAGTAAAACATCTCAAAGCACTAGATATTTGAAATGCATGTGTAGACATACATCTATAAACAGGCTCTGAAAACTCTTGAGAACAAAATGTCCTGCTGTGCTTCTGTGCCTGGTGCCTACAGAAAGAATTCAATAGAAATGGCTTGTGTTAATCTTCTGTGCTTGGAATCTGAACTCTGATGTTTGGCTCCTCAAAACATACGAGAAACAAAGTGTATTAGTGCAGACAAAAATCAAAGCCTGAAGAACAGAGAAAAATGTTCTCTCTTTTAAACTCTTCAGCTTTTCTGGAGAACATCACTACAGGACTGACCTAGAAAGAAAAAAGCAATTGGGGATTTCAGAGTGCTCAATGTCCTTGCAGTGTATGTGAGCACTGCCATTAAAGGCACATTGAAAATGAACCCTTTTGAAAATAAGCATTGCTAGCCATCAACAAGAATTCATTTATTGATTAGAAATTGAGTTTAGAACAAGTAAAGTAATTGATCTCATGTGATCATCTGGCTTGATAGAACTCAATTTTCTTTCAGGTTGAATAAATTTTGTTTAGTACTGTTTCATTTTAATAAAAATTAAAAGATGTTGTGAGCTAGTCTGAAGAAAAAGTATGTTCTAATTTATGCTTCAAAATAATTTCTAAGAAATTGATTCAAACTTAGAAGAACTGGTTCTTACTCCATTTATGAGATAATGCATGCACTGGTGGATATTATAAGATGTCAAACTTGAAAGTATAACTGAAAAATAGGAGACATTGAATACAGTACATTTCTCTGTGTACCAACATATTCTATTTGCTGTTTCTTCATAAGTTTTTATAACTGTATCTATAGCTGTTAATTTATGAGATGTTTCCTGTGCAAATGTGAAGGGAAAGACATGAGAATAAGAATGCCTCATTCAGTGCAGGATCATTTTTACTCTGTTTCACATCATCTCATTGGTCTTTAGTGATAGGAATTGAACCCAGTCTCCAACTCTGAGGTAAATTTGCATATTTAAGTTGGCCAGAATTTCATTCAAGTGGGCCTTGAATTATATAACTGATTCTAGAAGACCAATCTAACTTCAGTGATATGACCTGCTTTGGGAAGGACTGCATGTGTGAGACTACGTACATAATTTTTGAATAGTTGGATCAGAAATGGCTTAGTGGTGCGTGATAATAGTTCATTTTAGATAAATCTTAAGAGTGCACCTGTTATATGTTGTAATGCTAGGCCTCCATTGTTTTGGGTGGATAACACAAATAAGTATGCACCTTTGGATTCTTTGATTTCTCTTGAATGTGAGGGATTTCTTTTCCAGCTTTTCAGATCCCTGTCAATTAAAAACTCTTACATGATTCTGAGACCTACACTGCATTGGCATGAGCCCTCAGTTTTAAGTAGGGTGCCTACCCCTTCCTTTTGATCTTTCAGGTTTAGCATCTTTTCTCCTAACCGTGATTCTAGACATCCTCTTTCGCCTTTGTGTATGGACTAAACAAACATGATGCTTTCAGTGCTTCTGAGAAGAGGGAGCTGGTGTTAGAAACTGAGTGCTGTGGCTTCTCATGGGTAAAGAAAGGCTGTGTTATGTAAAACAGGGTAAGGAATCAGGGCATGGGAGAGAGAAATTAAGCCCAAAAGGCCTTTAAAAGATATTTAAAAAGACAATCCATGCTTCTATGAGTTTGCAGTGTGAATTAGTATGTAAAAATTGAGCTACCAGTGGTGACAGAAGAATTCTGGTTGATCTTTTCAACTTTTTACACTAAGAAACAGAACAGAAAGGGGTAATAAAAAACAGCTTTGGGGGAGTGGGACCTAAGAATTGAAATATAAACACAGTAAATGGTGCAGGCAAGTGAAGAAATGAAACCTTTTGTAAGGTTAATATTGTTGATACTGTTAATTTTGAGGTATTATTTTAGTTTTCTTATTTTCTATGTATGACTGTTACAGTAAGTTGTGATGACAGAAAACAGCAGAAGAGATGAGTAGATGATAGCAGTTAAAGGTATATTTGCAGTGGGATTAGGAAAAACAAAATGATACTGTTTGGCATGATGGAAGGGATTTAACATTCTAGGCATGGGAATGAGTACAGAGAACCATTAGGAGAAATGCCCAGAGATTGTGCGTTCACAGTCCATGACAAAGATAAAAGAATCCTGAAGCTGCTATCCTGGTTTGGATGCTAGGGGATGCAACAATGGTGAGAGACTTAATAGAAGAGGCAACAACAAAACTGTTTTATTATCTAGGGACCCTATAAACTGTGGAACCCCATTAAGGCACTAACCAAATACACAAACAACAACTCGACAATATGACACAAGAAGGGAGAAAAAAATCACAAAGTACTCCTCTGAGCTGGCTACTCCGCTGTGGAGCAAGGGAAGGAGGGAAGGCTGCTTCGCACATGATGCTGGCCCCTGTCTAGGAGCCTCTGAGAAAGAAATACAGTGAGAGGAACCCTGGGGGGAACCCAAAGGGGAAGATACCGCAACTCCTGTCATCGTGTGGTTCCTCTGCTGACACTGCCCGAGCTCTGATGATGCCGTGATGACACCATGTGGCCTAGGGACCCAGGAGCAGGGAGCTGACCCTCTCTCAGCAATGATGAAGCCGAAAAAAGGGCAGGACTTCTGTCCCCGGCCCTTTGATAAGGTGCCCATTCTCGCATTTTCTTGGAGTCCTCTTCCTAGGCGCGCCGCCTTCCCATTGGACAGTGGCGCGGGGGCACCGCCCCTCTCCGAGATCTCACCGTTCGGCCAAGATGGCATTCCCGTCAAAATGTCCATGTGTTTCCTCTCGCTGAGAGGAGAGGGGCTGCCGCCCTGCCAGCACTGGGTTCGGCGGCACTGCCCACGAGCAGCTGTTGGGCTGCTGCAAGAGCGGCCACCACTGCCCCTGCCGGTGCCATGGGCACCGACTGCCAGTGTGCCACCAGCATGAGGCACCCGCCACCTGCAGGGACCCAGGGAGGAGCCAGAGGCTGCCTGTGCCACAGGGGAGGAAGTGGCTGGAGCAGCCGCAGCACCCATTGCTGTGCCGCACCAGCTGCCTGGGCCAGCCGGGCTACACGTGCTCTGCTGCTGCCCAGGGCTCCCTCTCTGCAGCAGCAGCAGCCAGCACTGGCATGGCTCCCCACCGCCACTGTCCCGCCCCAGCTCAGCAGCGGTGGGTGGCCCTGCAGATGCTGGTGGTGGGAGTGTGGGCGTGCTGGGGAGCGGCTGCCGAGCCCAGCAAGGAGTGGTGGGCACTGGGGCTGGGGCTCAGCCATCCATGCTGCACCCACCGATGGCGAATGCATGCTGGCTTTGCCAAAACAGAGATAGCCAGGTTGCCTCCGCGTGACCACATCACACTTTGTGCCTTCTGGGCCTGCCCTTCCACCGGCCCCACCATGGTGCAGGGACAAGGAGTCCAGCCATCCCTGCCTGTGCCCAGCAAGGTGCCAGGACGCACAGGACCACCAGCCCACCACACTCAGCGAAGCCTCAGGTTGCGCGGGGTCAGCTCTGCTGTAGGGAAATAGGCAGGGGCAACCATCTCTGCTCACTGCATTCCCGATCCCATTCCACTGCCCGGGGCCGGGACTCAGCTGTTTTTGTGCTGCTTCAACTCTCCTGAGAACAGGAAAATAAAATGGTTTTCAACAGACGAACAAACACCTCCCTCCCCCCAACCTAAGATAAAAACAAGATTAAACCCATTACAGCTGCACAGAAGTGCATTAAATAGAAAGAAATTTTAAGGGCTGGCATAGTGATAACCATAATACAGGCAGGCAAAGCAACCTAAAACAGGCTAAAAGTGCTAAATTTTCAACTAGTTGTGGTATGGAACTGTGTTTGATGAGGTGGCAGGGGATGATGTAGGTATAGAAAACCTGTTTTTGGAAGATCTAATTCAAGGAGATAAGGAATTTCTGTCACTCGTGAAAATGTTTGCCTCCTGGAAGGAACCTCTTCCCATAGATACTTAGGTTTTTCCTTCTCTTGCCTTGCGGAGGAGTTAACTCCCTGAAAAAATAAATTTTTCATAGACAACCTTGGAGGCCCTGTGAGGTGGGGGGGGCAGGCCAGTCAAGGCATTAAGAAGGCTGAGAGAGGGAAAAGCATTGCATTCTTTAATGCCTGGTGTACACGCTGTCATGTTTTAGTGTTCTCACCTTTGGAAATAAATTTTCATAAATCTTTCCACTGCCTGATATTTGGGGGGTATCTCCACGTTATCTTTGTTCACAGACGGTGAGCACAACTGGAGAGGAAAGCAGAGAACTTAATTTAACAGCACTAGTAAAGTCTCTGTACATGGCCAAAAGACCTGCTAGGAAACATAACTATGTGGGAAGTGTGGAATAACCTATGATTATGATCAAAAGAACCCCAGTACATTTTTTTCTACAAAGCAAGTAACATTATATCTTCTGATTTAAACCTGTTTCAGTTTGTATATGGCTAGGGGAAAGTATAAAAATTGGTATTTTGTAAAGTCAATATTGTTAATACTTTGAGGTCAAGCAATTCTTTTTTTTTGTTGATTAACAGGATCTGGTTTACCCGTAGACTACTTCTTTACGTTCTTGTATAAATACAAATTTGTAAAATACCACAGTGTTTGATGTCCTAAAAAAAGGTCTATGATGGGCTGGATAAATGACAGCTGAAGCAACTTTTCTGATGGCAAATTTTGTCTGTATATGTCTGCTATTTCCAGGGAGAGGGCCACTCAGATGAAACATACAGCATTAGCTTACATGTTACAGTTTTCCATTAAGGATGCTTTCACTGCTAGGCATAGTCATTGCATCATCAACCATTGATGTAATTAACAGATATCTATGCATAAATATTTCTCAAAGCTCATTTCATGGCACAACTAGTTTGACAGCTGTCTAAATTATAACAACGTGTGTTAATGTCATATTTTTTTTAATATTGGAATGAAAGTTTGTCTTCCAGACCAAAATTACTGTCTCAATCTTTACTTCACAACACTAACTTTGACACTGATAGTCTGATAAATTGCTCAAAACAATTTTCAACCAGTCAGAACAGATATGATTTTCTTCTCTTTGGATGAATATCAAAAGTGTTTAGATCCTCATCCAACTGCTTCATCTTGCCAGATATTACTTGATAATACAGTGTCATTTTGTAGTGACAGACCATAATTTTGTTCTTATTCCAAACATTGCCCTTTATAGGATATAGAAGCAACACTTGAACATTGAAGTTCGCTTCACAACTTACAATCTAAAATAGTATCACAAACTTGTATCACATACAATATCCTAGTGAAGGGTTATTTAAGGAATAGTTTCAGAAGATATGGTGTGATCTCATGCTTTTTTGATCTAATTTGTAGCTTCCATAAATTCTGATAGGAGAGTCAATCACAAACAGAAGTTGAAAAACCAGGCAAGCAGTGGATCAAAACACTCTGGATCCAGATATTGGTTTCAGCTGTGATAATTCACAAGGAAAAGATTTTCTACAAGTACAGTTTTCTAGGTTTCTGAAATGAATCAACAGAACCAAAGATCATTAAAGTGGTTGATTGTCAATAATATATCCTATACATGTTTAACATTAAATCTTTGACATCCTATCAAGTGCATTTTAATTTAAATAATTTGAATTTTCTTTAGCAGTCAAGGAAAAGATGCTCATGAATCTCTTGCAACCTGTTGATACTATTAAATGATGCCATATTATATATAGTGTTAAAGATCATTTGCCATTTTTTCTTTCTTCTTCCTTCATCTTTTTTTCTCTTAGCAAGATGTTATGGGTTAGATTCCTTTTTTGGGAAAATTTTCCCATTACCACTGTTGCCTGA
Organism: Serilophus lunatus; assembly: GCA_013399895.1. Lineage (NCBI taxonomy): Eukaryota > Metazoa > Chordata > Aves > Passeriformes > Eurylaimidae > Serilophus > Serilophus lunatus. The sequence goes on along the minus strand of VXBA01002928.1, from coordinate 980,712 downwards.
ACGCAAGATCAGAAAATTGAGACAAACACGCAGTTTGCAGAGGTGAAGGGAAGAACAGCTTTACTGGTGATGTCCAGTGGTCCGAAGAGGGAAAGAGTAACAATCTCTTCATATTTATAACTTTCTTAGTACCCACCCATCATACTATCCAACTGAAGTCCATCTTACTATTGTGCCCCTTAAGTATTCAATAGAATTGTCCCTTATTAACTTGTCCACACCTCCCTGCCACTGTTAGGCCTGGGAAGCCTAACTCTGTTTTGTCTTACTACCTTCTTATCTACAGAGAAGAATGCTAACATATTGAACACAGGCTTTTCTGGGCCTTAATATTTCAGGCTATCTAGCTACCTAGCTAATCCTAGTGAATCCTCAAAATATTAAGCATACCCCTTAAGGCATCACCACCATGATGCTGGCAAACTGAGGAAAGCTAAGAAGAGAATTCCTCAGCATGGGTGATGCAGGGCTCCCGCTAGGGGCAGAAGGGCGGGTGTGCCACTGTGTATCATGGTCTGGGGCTCAGGCCACGGTAGTGGCTGTGTTTTTCGTGCTGTGGTGAGCAGCCCCCGTGGGAGCCTGGGAGGCATGGTGCTGTGCCATTTTGAGAACAGGGAAGGCGGCATGGAGAAGTGAAGCATGGAAAGCCTGCACAAAGGAAATAGCTCATCCTGCCCTGTGCTAGGTGCAGCGGTGGTTTTCAGCGGGTAGCTTGATGACGATTTTCCAGACCAGAACTTTCGCTGTCTTGGCACAGGATCTGGGAGGCAGAGTGACTTCATCCCCCAACAGGTCTGCAACAGATCTTCTGCCACCCACATGAGCCCAGCTTGGACCCCCCCTTTGGTGGATAACACCATCCACAAAGGTTTTCTTTCCTCTTTCCACCTGAGAAGTTGGTGAGAATGTGCCTGTCCATGACATTGCCAGACTGCATCCCCCTAGTCCCATGGTTGCCATCATTTTTGTGATCATGGAACTCCCTCACTGGCCTCTCAGCCCCTCCATCTCTCAGAGGTGTGCCATTGTTTTCTTGTGCAGGACAGAGAGTTAAAATTGGCCCAAGCGGGAGAGGGTGTTCTTTTTGTTTCACTTCAAGTTTTCAGTTGTTCTTGAGTAATTGCTTTGTGTTCTGTGTTTTATCATGTATATGTAGAGATATCTATATATTTATTATATATAGATATATAAAATAAAAAAGCTGTTGTTTCTTTTTATGTATTTTGTGGTCTTTTGTTTTCAAATTTAAATTCTACACTTGTCTTAAAACCAAGACACAAGAGAAAGTCTATTCAGGCAATTTTCTGAGCAATCTAAATATAAAAATATAGATGACAGGATTTTAAACCACTTGACCATCTGAATTTTCAGAGATTTGAAAGGGATTTGCCTTCTGTGGGGGGCAGGGTGTGGGGGGTGAAGGAAATTAAAGGCAACTGAGTCATACTTAAAATCGTGCTGATATATTTGAACAATCAATTTTTCCTTTATTTCTCTATTTTTACCTAAGACACTTTGCCTCTTTTATTTAATTTTCTACATATAAAAGGAAGCAGTAAGTCAGTTTCTTGAAAAATTTTTGCTGCTCTCTTGTGTTGACTAAAAAGAGTATATTTTGTACTACTTACCATTCAGAATAACATTTTCTTAAGTTTAGTTTAGGATTTAAAAAAAAAAAAAAGAAAGGAAAAAAGCAGTGGTTGACTATACTTTGAAAAAGGGCAAATACTATAGGGCAAGAACTACACTTTAATCTGAGGGTAAATTCTTAGGATTTACTTTTTGGTTTTGATGCATAGCCATTTTATAAAAAAACACCATGTAACTGTGATGCTTCGAATATCATGTGTTCACACCATAATCACCATTCTAAGAATCTTTCTCTCCCATTGTTACATCTTTTATCTCAGCCACAACAGTTCCTATTACAGATAATTTATAGAATAACTTAATTAAATACATGGTATTTGATAACACAAATTGACTGTTAATCGAGGTTAATTCTGTGCTTAAATGAACTGGAATATCTTGCCAAGACCTGTTTCGGTCATACGCATCATGAAGATACTCATATTACCTCAGGTTATCTGTTTTCATACACAGTTTTAACCTGTCTCTACTGGTGACTATGTAGCCATCCTGTAGATTCAGGAGTTTACTTTCAAAGAACAGGGGAATACCTGGAGGAAATAATGTGTACAATTACTGCTGTTACAGCAACTTAAATGATCAGAGTTCTTTTGCAATAGGTGCTTTGCATACTTGAAGGTGGAAAGTGTCTCTGCCTCAAATGGCTTCCTAAATAAACACAGCTGGGAAAATTTTACTATTGTTTTTTCTCACTGACAAGAATTGAATAAAAGAGTAATTTAGTAACTAGCCTTAGGTCATGCAAGAAGCTGACGGCAGTGCTGCTGATTGAATGTAAGTATCCTCAATTCCAATGCAGCGCTTCATCCAAAAATAAATCCTTATTTGTTAGACATTTGAGTGAGAACATCATGAAATATATCCTGACATTCCTTTCTCTAGAAAACATTCTTGTAGTGCTAGGCTTAATTTTAACTTTTTTTTTTTTTTTCTCTTTTAAGACCCATAAACATTTAAACTTATATTAAATTATTGGAAGAAAGAATGAGAAATGGTTAAATGTGGTATACGCAATAACTGAAATACTCTGGGGATTCAGTTCAGTTTTATTGCATTTACCCTGCTCAGCCAAGTAATATATATCTAGTTCCAGGTATTTGCTTCTTGTCTCAGTTTGTGTGGTGTTGGTAGGAAATTGGCACCATAGATATTATTTACAAGAAGAAATGATGTACGTCCCTACATAAAGCAATTTTCAACAACTCGCAGGAGCTGAAAAATGCTGGTTAATTTTCCCTTTGATTTTCTGCAGTGTTGAGGAGCAGTTCCCAGGATATTTGTTGTCTGACCTTGCAACCTGGAACATCATGGTCTGGTATTACGTCTTGCAGTCCAGTTGACAACCTCAGTTTGGATGTGTTATAAATATGTGAACACCATCTGTATGTATCTGTTAGTGCAACTCTCTTGTCTTCTTCCTCCTTCTTAAAGCCTGAAGTCCTCTGATTATTCCTGCTGTGGTTTGCTGAGGGCTTGATAACTAAAGGACGATGTTAAAGAGGAGGGAACAATTTTGTCTTGTCCCCATTTCACTCTGAAGAGACCTGTCAACGCACAATTCAGCAGATAGTTTGTTGCGAGGAAGGGATGCAGGGAAGAGAAGCTGCACTCTGATTCAGTGTATCACCTCACTTAAACATCTTTTGCTTATGAAATGGAATATCCCATTCAAGCTAATAACATTTTTACAACATTGAGAGATGAAGATGCAGCTTTCTGCCACCAGACTTGATAGATATAGCAGATATAGCAGCTTTCATCAGGTTGTCATGGGGAATTTCACAGCCAAAGCACCTCAGCATGGAGCATTACCCACTCTGCTGTTAGTCAGGAGCTGTTGCAGAGCACAGGCTATCACAGTCATATAACATTTGTTTCTGTTATGCAAATATCTGAATGAACTAAATTGAGAACTTAACATATTTTTTGCCACCTGTCTGGTGCAGGGCTTCACAAGGGAAATGTATTGGTGGACCTTGTAAACTTGGATCAACTTGATTGACTGTCTTTTCTCAACAGGAGAAGCAGTTGTTTATGTCAATTTCGTGTTTGACCTCAGCGCTGGGAAGGTAAAGAACAAGTTGAGTTATTATAAGTTTTCTACCTTATTTTTATCTGTGTTATTCTAATGTGCTGATCATTGTGTTATCTCATCACTTAATCATTTGACAGAATTAGTAGCAACTACTGAAGGACTGTGATTCTGCCTTGTGAATAAAACAGAAAGTAATGCAGATCATTCTCTGTTAGTTATTGGATTGTAGTGATTTGTGGGTTTATGAAAATTCAATTGCCCTTAGGATAACAGGGATATTTAAAAATATTTTCTAAATCCACTTACAGATACTGCATTCTAAGTTCTGATGATTTATCTCTTTATTTTTATATGATGAAAGCAAGATGTCTTTACAATTTTGAGGAAATGTTATTATATCACTGTATAAATCCACATTAGGCTTGGATTTTGAATGCTTTAAACAGTTCTGGTTCATGTAAAATAGCTTTAAAAGTCAGAGAGATGAGTAACAAAGATAATAATGTATATTGAAAAATTTCCATAATAGAAAGTTTAGTATGCTAACACTATTTAGTCTGGAGAAAAGTTGAATAAGGGACAACAAACTAGAAGTCTTAAAGCCTGACATAAAGAAGGTGAGTAGATTTCTTTGCCCTTTACAATGTAAAACATGAAAGACCTCAAATTAAATTAGAAGGTGTTAGTTTCACAGCAAAAAGGAAGAACTTCTGGATATAATGTGTAATTCAGTCAAGAAAGTTATCGGCACAAGATGCTGAAAAATATTAAGGTTTTATGGAGTAGTTGAGAGATGCATGGAAGAAAGTCCCAAGCAGGGCTGCTTAACAGAAAGTTCTTACTTCTGCCTCAATAAACTGCAAGAAGCTGTTGTGGGCAGTTTTGTGGGTAAATGTTTATGTTCTTAACATTGCTCTGGATAGAGTGGTACTGCCCAGTGGCATAGTTGATGGTATTGCAGAGATCCAGCATGATACAGCTGTTTTTTCCATTCTTGTGTCCTGAAATCACTATCATTGCTCTCAAATGAGAAGTTTACTGTGTTTCTGTGATGAAAAGCTCTATCTAGATAAGAAGCTTCATTTCTAAAAGAAAATACCTTCATGAGGATTGATGCAATTTTTTATAGCTAATTGGAATATATGTAGCTGTTGAATGATTGTAGAAGAAATAATGCCAAAATTTTGGAGGGCTAAGAGTTTTATCACACAAGCCCTTTCAAATATTTTTATGTCATATACAGGTGAAACATCAGCATTCAAGGTTACCTGTGTCCCACACTGGATCTGCCAAGGTACCACATCCACATCTTGCTGAGGTTCAGCAGAAGTTGGTATCTTCTTAGTTTGACCTTCTAGAAATCCTTGCCTGAATGCCTGTGCATGATGCTGTGTCTGCAAATTGGAATTGTATTATTTGGGTCACCTGTAAGGAAGCCTGACCAGGTGTCTTAACAAGGCAGATTAATATTCATCTAACACACACATCCTGGAATAGTAAGTGCCTCCTCCTCACAGAGATACAGATCTGAATAGAAAACACTTTCTCCTTTTGTTTGGATTTGCTGTTCACCTCTGCTTTGATGTTATGTTCTGTAAAGATATTCTAGAAACATTTTGCTCTCTAATGACTAGCTAAATATAAAGACTAAATCTTAAATCTTTCCTACAAAACCTGAGCTATATCTCTGAATATGTTTCTGGATTAAATAGCTTCTTCCCCCTTAGAATTCATTTTTATTTCCCAGTCCTGCTAAGTCTTTTGTAGAAATTCTAGAGGTAAAGCAGCATGATACACCTGCTCATTACTAATTTTCTCCATGGGCAGGAAATGTCGGGGATTTAATGCTGGCAATATCTTTGGAGACCAATTCAGATATAAAGTAAAAATATCCTGGTTTGCAATTGATTTTACTGAAGTAACTATTTCCTAAGCACTTTTATTGTATACAGTAGGAAATAGGTATAGCTGTTTCCTTAGAATAAAGCAATTTGTGAAGCCTGTCATAAAAGGCTAAGAGAATACCTTCTTTGCTTCACATCATTTTAACTGCCTCTATAAAATTTAAGGAATTACAATAAAACCTGGGAAAGTACTTTGACTGGTGAGCTGTATTTGACAGTACTTAGGAGATTACTGTGTGCTCAAGACCACACGGAATATTTGCATACAAGAAATTTAAAATTCTATTTTTTGTTTCTTTAACTTAAAAGATCTGTCATTGGATTTTTTAAATTTTTATTTATTTTTTTTTAGCAGAAAGATTTTTAAACAGTTCACTGCCTCCTTGGCATTTCTTCATTCTGCTTTTCATTTCATGTGAAGTCTCCTGGGTTCTGACTGGCTCAAAACACATCTTTGTAGTTTTCTATGGTAAATGACTGACAGTGTTGAAAATTATGCTCTTTGTCTGACAGACAACTGCCTTCACACTGCTAAGCATTTGGGCTGAACTTTTAATTTAACCCTACCAGCTTCTTTTTTTTTT
>VXBA01002928.1:884658-974510 GCA_013399895.1 Serilophus lunatus | reverse complement strand
TTTTTTTTTTTTTTTTCCCCCAGCATTGTCTGTATTGCGATTCCTACTGTGGTAAAGTATCTTCCATTTCTGAAGTGGCTGCATTTTTTTTTTCTGTGATTCTAAATGCAGCTTTAGTGCACGTTTTGGGATCTAATGAAGATGTGCTTCATGTATTTGCTATTGAATATAATAAACTGAGACATTTGTATCAAAGCCAGATAAAAGGTCATGCCACTAGAAATAGTGCTTGTAATATTTTGATAGCTGGTAGGTGACTGATAAGGTGTCAGTCAATTCGCTACTAAAAAAAAAGTGCTAATCAGAGTTTTGTGAAAATTGTAAACAAGACAACTAAAGGATGAATACAGCTGGAGCTTGAATAATTCTCTTATGTTAGTTTCCCTATGCCAAAGTTTTGGAGCGTTAATGAGATGGTTTGGGATTTTTTTTTTTAATAAAATGTAAATATCTTTCTAGTATTTCACTCAGCAGAGAATAGGTTTCATTCATTCACATGCTTAAAATTGCTCATATATTTTGGTGCTGCCAGTTCAAAACCTGCAAGATTCTGCTGTTGGATTTGTGGAGTGAATGGAGGCTGTGAGATGTTTCCATGAGGCTAGCTTAGTCTGTCTTGGAAGGCGTGTGCAATAGCTGTGGGGGCAGCATGTTTTACTCTGCTGGTTAAACATCTGCACCAGCCCAGAGCTAAAATCTCTATTGCAACAACTGTCTACATAGTAAAGGAGAGGAAAAAGTACGTGTGTCTTTCACATATACTCAGTCTGGGACTTACTGCCAGGATGCACCACAGAGACATCCAAGCTTGTGAAGAGTCCTCTAACTCAGATCTCATTTTTTGGCCACCCAGGTCCACATATACAATGCTAATGCTTAATAAAACAAAAAGCATAGTCCTTGGTCCTGTGTGAAAAATATTCACAATATATAGCCTTTCATAAAGTAATTGATTTACTTTAATAACTGGGAAATGTGAAAGAGTAGAACCCTTTTAAGTAAACAAAGTTATGAAATATTTGTGTATATAAAAAATAGAATGACTTTAGGATCTTGCACAGACAGCATGCAATGTTTTCAGCATGCAATGTAAGAATTTATATCATTTGAAAGAAGTTGCTTTCTCTTATCCATATGCCTCTTTTCTACAGCACTCAGTTTTGAGATATGTATTTATTAGAATCTTAAACACTGTATTATATTTATATCAGTTTAACATTTGCATGTTGTAAGTGGGTGTATAAATGTCTCCTGAATGTTATTCGTTGCAGAGTATGTCTTGCTTGGAAACTAGAAGGATGCTAATACTGCATTAGAAGTTTCAAGTTCAAATACACAGTTCCCAGAAGGGGATTCCAAGATGCCACAATGTTAAAACCATTTAAACCCAACACCATTAAAAGCCCAACTTTACTTTACGTCCATATCTGCTTGCTTAAATGCAATCTGACCACAACTCTCACATTTACTCATGTTATATCAAATGCATTTCTAGTGCAAACTGCAAGAATACCTACGCAGTGCCTTGCAGGATGTGTACCTCCTGGTGTCAAAAGATGCCATACTTCGTTTTCATCCATCCAGCAATGAACTACAGACTTTACCATCCTCTGTTGTATCATTCTATGATACCATTCCCACAGCATACTCTGTGCTGGGTTAAGAACTGGCTGGATGGTTGGGCCCAGAGAGGGGTGGTGAATGGATTATATCCAGTTGGCAGCCAGTCACTAGACGTGTCCCCCAGGGATCAGCGTTGGGCCCAGACCCGTTTAGCAGATTTACAGATGACGCCAGTTTGCAGGGGAGTGTTGATCTACTGGAGAGTAGGAGGGCTCTGCAGAGGGGCCTGGACAGGCTGGATAGATGGGCTGAATCCAATGGCATGAGGTTCAACAAGATCAAGTGCTGGGTCCTGAACTTTGGCCACAACAACCCCAATGCTTGGGACAGAGTGTCTGGAGAGCAGCCAGGCAGAAAGAGACCTGGGGGCATGATTGACAGGATTCAGTTGAACATGAGCCAGCAGTGTGCCCAAGTGGCCAAGAAGGCCATTGGCATCTTGGCCTGTATCAGGAATAGTGTGGGCAGCAGGACCAGAGAAATGAATCTTCCTCTGTATTCAACACTGGTTAAGATGCGCTTCTATTGCTGTGTCCAGTTCTAGGCCCCTTAATTTAGGAAGGATATTGAGGTGCTGGAGAGTGTCCAAAAAAGGACAACGAGGATGGTGAAGGGACTGGAGCACAAGTCCTGTGAGGAGCTGCTAAAGGAGCTGAGGTTGTTTAGCCTGGAGAAGAGGAGGCTCAGAGGAGACCTTATCACTTTCTACAAACACCTGAAAGGAGGTTGTAGTCAGGTGGAGGGCAGTCTCTTCTCCCAGACAACCAGTGACAGGACAAGAAGGCACAGTCTTGAGCTGCACCAGGGGAGGTTTAGGTTAGACATTAGGAGGAAGTTCTTTACAGACACAGTGATTGGACATTGGAATAGGTTGCCAAGGGAGATGGTGGAGTTGCCATCCCTGGAGGCATTTAAGAAGAGACTGGGTATGGCACTTAGTGCCATGGTCTAGTTCACAAGTTGGTGTTAGGTCAAAGGATGGTCTCGATGACCTAAAAGGTCTTTTCCAATCTAGTTGATTTTGTGATTCTTTTGTAGTCAAAGTATGACAACATATTTCACTATACTTGCATATTCCACTATACTTGCATATTCCACTATACTTCGCACTGTACTTGCATGATGTGCAGAATTATTCCATAATGCCCTACAATTAAGCAGAAAGCCCAGTTTATCTTGATGGGCTTTTTAGCTATAAATGGTTACTCTTCCAGATTATGGAATCCTGTGGTCTGCTCGAGATTCAAGGTTCTGTGAGGAGTCCAAGGAGCAAGAGGCAAAATCATATAACATGTAATACAATTATATCAATTACATGAATTTTAATATCATTAAATTGACTATAGCATATATTAATAATCATAGTAGTTATATTCTGCTATATTAGCGTGATATAATTGTCTCTTTATACACAAGCCAGGTAAGGACTTGCACAGAGAGAACAGTTTTTTGCCTATATGCATAATTATAGTAAGATATTTACCTAAACAACCAATTAATCATAAAGAGCAGGTATGTTCTTTTTTATACGCAACTGTTCTCATGAGCCTTCTGGACATGGAACAAAAGTGAAGGTTGTTAAAGGGGTCACAGGATGCTTAAAACAATATTACGGTTTCTGTACGCTGCCTACTGTAGAGCTCACACGCAACAGAATGTGTTATTACTAAATTACTTATTGACTCTGAATAAGGCATGTCAATGCATATGTGAGTCTGATTTTATTTATGGAGTGGCACTGAAAGAGCAGCATGATTTATGTTTCTATCTATCCGAGTCCGTGAAGAAAATTTGCCATTCCACGTCCCTTTTTGTAATACTTTAAAGTTCCAAAGTCAGTGTTTAAAAAATATTTTTGCATTTCTGCATGCACTTTTTTTAGCTTCAGCTGACCAAATATTAGTGTGAAAAATGTCTTGATGCACCCTTATCTCCCAAGTAACATGATGTAGCTCATTTGTTTTCTAAGCAGCATAGTACAAAGACTGCAGTAACTACTGCAAATTTGAGAAGGTTCATGGGAGTGATGACAACATTTTGTAGAGTGAGCCTGTATTTTATTAGGTGGACAGAGCAGACATAAGAGGCAATCTGAATTGAAGAGGATGTTAGGAAGTGCATGGATTTTTAGGAGAGGGATGTGGTCACCCACTTTCTGATTTCATGGCCAGCATTTTTTCCATTATTTAAATGGTTCCCTGTCTCTGGCTTCTCACTTGTCCTTTTTTCTTCAAGATGCATGTGTTTAATATCTTAGCTCAGGCTGGGTTCTGTGTACTTTGAAAGACTGAAAGATTTGTTAGGGGAATGAATAGTAAAGGACGGTGACTAGAAGGAGAAAGAAAAACTGTAGGGGAAGTAGGAACGATGGAGATGATAAGAAAATTAAGAGACATTTTATAGAACCTTTTCCCCTGCTGCCCATGTTCATACTTTTTCATTATGAAATATTGTCACTTGTTTCCAGCTTAGTCTTCCTGAGGTGGTATCTACCTGTTCTGTTGATATTCAGTCCTGTTCCTTCAGGCATCTTGGATCATGTAATTGGTGTTTATCCACCCAATAGCAGAAGAAATGTCTTACCAGCCCTCAGTACTCTCCCTTCAGCTTTAGTGAATCTGTGGTTTGTCTTACTGTTACGGTAATTGCATAGACCCTTTCTCTGCCTTTCCTAATAAACTGGCTTAGACAAACTCTCGTTTTTCCCCAAATCCCATAGCTGCCTACAGTTCCAAGGCATTGTTTTGGATGGCAGGTTGCAACGTCCCTTGCTGCATAGATGCAGAGGATGAAGCTTTTGCTGTGCCTTAACTGGTAAATACCTCCTTGTACAAATAGCATGATCATTTCTCCCATGTTCAGCTTGCTCCTTGGTACGTTTGTGGGAAAGTTTATAAGTGGAGGTAGAATCTAGAGCCACATTTATTTCTTTGACAGTTACTGGTTGTGGATTTCTTATTTTTTTCTTGTAGAAAAATAACAAAGCCTTTGATTAACATTATTACACCAGGAAGACTAGGACTGTGTTTACAGTGAATATGCAGAGCTATAGGCAAAATGTAGAGCATTTTGGCTGGTTAAGTAAGTAAAAAAAAAAAAGAACTTCCTTTGGAAGTTGTAAGGTGATAAAATTCTATAATGCTAAGGACTTATAAATACCCAGATAGCATTAAAATATATACCTACAAACATCTCAAGAATGTATACTTCTAAAGTAATATTTATGATACTTTTTAATATTAATGAACTGTTAAAGGTAATTTTTAGTCATATAAACTTATATATTGCTACATTATGGTGATCTTAACTCATAAGAATTACAGTTACTAATTCTTTATAGTAAGTGAATTTCATTAGAAATTATTTTATGGCTCATTTTAGCCATGAAAGGACATTTTCACTGCATTTTCATTTCCTTTCTGTTTCTGTCTTTTCAATACCATCAGTATAGAAATTCAGCATGTCAAACTTCTGAAACCTCTGATTATTGACTCCCTCTTAGTCCTCAGTCTGTTAGCCAATGAACTGTGATTCAGAGGTCATATTGTTAATCTGCTGTTGCAAAGCTAGACTGCATAGTGCTGCTAGGCTACAGATGTCTAAGCATGAAGGTCTGCTATGTACTGAAATTTTGTTGTCAGAATTGTTATTAGCACTGATTGCTGCATTTTCTACAGGAGAAGTTAATGATAGAAAGACAAGCTGACAACCAGCTCATGAAAACCTGTGTAGTCTTATACCGAAGTGTCTCTTGTGGTACAATTTAGGTCCTTGTCTCAATTAGATATGGAGATACCCAGCATCAGAAGCACCTGAAAGTGAAAACACCAAACTGTTCACTGCATGAAAGAATGTCTACTGTTTCTCTCTATTGCGAGTCATTTTTTTAAGTGGTCGTGGTGGTGGTAGAAGGACTGTCATTTTCTGCAGTTTATATAAACAAGTTTTTTTTAAGGGGATGATATATGCTGGACATAACTCAGAGGGTGAGCATCCATTTTTTTGGGGGGTGGTAGGTGAAATGCATTCTTTTACTTGGTTGGAGTGGATTTGTTGGCCTTGCTGGTCTTGCCATACATGCAGTACTAAGTAGAAACAGGAATAGAACTGAGGAATACAGATGCTTTATGCTGGTAAAATTTGATTCTTTTTATTTTATTTTTTCCCGTCCCTTGATCTGTCTTTTTCATCTAGCTTTCCTCAAAGCCAAGAGCAAAAATCTAACATGCTTAGCTGATTGCGATTGTTTAAATGCTATCTGGAAAAGTGGTTCACTGACACATATATGCAATATATATCTCTAGTACACATAACTGGATCATCCACATTTCAGCTAATTTTCCAGCAAGGAGATTTCTGAAGGCTTAAAAGAGTCGAAAAGAGCAGAGCGGGCAAAGCAAGGGATTGTTTTATCTATCCCTTTCACACTAAGCATGTGATGTTTTCCTGAGCAGTGGGAAATTTGTTTTCAAAAGACATTGTCAAGTTCACTGAGATTCATTGACTCCTGGTAGGAATGTAAACTTGAGACAACAGTGACAGGGTTTCTTCCAGGACACCTAGTATCATACGAAATTATCCTTCTTTAACTGGAATCATGTCTGAGTTACGGTACCACCATGAAAATTAACAGCAACTTGGATCAGCCAAGCAATAAGAATGCAGGATTTCTAATCAGGCACATACAACTCCTCTCAACTTTGCTGGTGGTACTTTCCATAGGCAGCATCTGTTGGGAGTATCCTGCAGCCTAGCACCCTGGTTTCTTCTCCAACCTGTCCTTCCAGGAATTGCAGAGAGAGCAGAATGCTGCGGCAATACTCAAGCACTAATTATTTTTGCCAGCAGGAGCTCATTTGGCCTTGGATTTTGAACTGACAGTTAATAGATAGGGCAGTTTCAGAAGTGTGTGTGTTTTACAGCGCTTGGCAAATGACTGCCTAAATCACAGGTACAGTTTGCAACTTCAGTGATATAAAACATCTCTCTGTTTACTCTATTGAAGATATGTATTCACAAAAGATATGGTTTTTTCAATGTAATGATTGGTATATTGGCATTGATAAGGTGAACTTTACAGAAAGTAATTGGGTAAATGTTATTATCGTTGAGTTACAGACAGAAATTGTTTGCATTCATCTGCATGAAATGTACATCTGAAGGGAGGGGCGGCCTGAGGCAGCCCTGTACAGTCTGTAGTGGGTAAATCTTACAGTATGGACTGGGGCAGCTGAAGCATGTAGAGATCCCCAGCTGTGTCTCTACTGCAGAAGAGGCTAGGGAATGAACTCCTGGGGCTGCTAATACTGTTTTGCAGTATGGAACTGTTTTCCATTGTCAGGACCAGTTTTGTTTTCCCCACTCTCAAATGATATCCAAAGATGCTTTGAACCTTCAAGCCTTCTATTACACCACAGATCATGCAACCTCTAGCATGCATTTTGTGCTGATAAAGTGCTGTTTTGATGAGTTGTGACACAGCCATAGCATAGCATTATTCAAAATGCTCTGAACTGAGAATAATATGCAATGAAATAGCGTTTATGCATTCAGGCTTTCAGGCAACCATGGAGGACCAAAGGGAAACTCTCAGCCAAACATTATGTAGAGTGATAAGGCAATACCATGAAGCTTGAGCTTTGTTTAGCAGTATGGATAAAGTCTGAATCCTTATCCTTTGTACGTCTGAGCTGATGTAAGGTGCTGTTTGGTATGAAGCGTGAGATCTGTGGTCATTTTCTGGCAGTCGTCTCATAAACTGGTGGGGGAGCAAGAGCTGAAATTTAGGACTTCCAGTCTTCCAATTTTTATTCTCCTTCTCTACAGAATGTGCTACATTGAAACACAATAAAAGAGAAAAAGGCACCCAAAGAAGGTAAAATTAAGGTTCCTGATGACATACTGTTTCTGTCATCTCAGCAGTTTAGTGGAGAATTGTACAGAAAGACTAGTCTTTAGAGGCCCTGTGAGCTCTGACTTTATTTGCAGTAGAAGTTGGAGTGAATTGTGAAGTAATAAGAAAGTCAAATGTGTTACTAAAATTATGTGTTATGGATGCATGAGGGATTAAAGAGTTTAAAAATAATGATTTACTTAAGTCAGCCTTGAGGATCAAAGCTTTGGCTTCAATGCTGTCTCAAGGTGGACTTTAGTACCACATGGGATAGTTTCATGGCTCAGTGCAACACAGATAATTTGGCATTCAAAGCTGTCAACAGCATGGATTAATAAAGCATTTACAGTATCTTTAAAGTTATTATTGCAAGTCAAGTCTCATACCCTTCCTTAATGCTGCTGTAGCTGTTTGTTTCTGAAATGCACAATTTCTGTTGGTTGTCTTTTTGTTTTGTTTCAGGGGTATTTTATGGGTTGGTTTTTGTTTTTGTTTTTCCCTTTAGGGAAAACATCTTTGAAATTGGAGATAGGTGATTATAACCAGCAGGAAATTATATAAGAGAATTGTTGGTGGTCTAAGAAGGGATTTAGAGACTCCAGCAGGGGAGAAGTATTTTATAAATTTAATACGAGGGTAAATAGTACTATCTCTATTTTGCAAATGCAAAAACTTATCCAAGATCCTTATTCATAGCCCGCGAGATTTTGTTTCTTTTCTTAGCTAACTGCATCATGCCCTGTCTCCAGCAGAAGGGCAGGAAGATGCGTATAAACTGAACTTCTTAGCCGGGATTATTTCATAAGGCAACCTTAAATTTTGGCAGTAAGTCAAAGGTTTACAGTACATCAGCAAATGAAACATGAGGACAGTTCATGGTGCTGTTATCAACTCTCTCTCCTTTAACTTCCAACAAGCAGAGGCCAGAGTAATTGTCTCCTTGTCACTTTCGGGATCTTTGTAGCAAATGAGGCAATCAGACTGCGCTATGGAAGAGCATCATAATGGTTGGGCAGTTTTGACACAATGCAGTTCCTTTGCAAGGCTCCATGGTCCTCTCAGAGCAAGTTCCTGGTCTGCTCTCAGCTGGCAAGGAAAGGATATGATAGTCAGTGTGCTTGGTTCCTTTCACTGCGGCTTTTACAAAGTGGGAAATATCTTACTTGCTTCCTTGCCATGTGCTTGCTGAAGCAGAATTCCAGTCCTTTTAAATGGGCCTCTGAGGAAATTGATACATTGAATGTTGAACACCTGTACTTTGCACAGGTTTGGCGCCTTAAGCAGGAGGTTCTATAGACAGACAAATGAAGTCATTGAGAAGGGTTGTATGGATAAATTAACTGCTAACTTCTAATGTAAATATGAACATTTAGACAAATTGAGAGAAAGGGCAATGCGACTACCTAATTATTATGAAAAATGGTATTCATGTTTTGTACAATTATGACTATATTAAGCCTATTTCAAGCAACTAATATGCAGATCTGATTCAGAAGAGATTAATTGGTGATATGAACACTTAAGCCATATAATTTACTCTGATTGAAGAGGCAATACTAAAATATGGCATTAGCAGATGTTGGATGAATTTTTGCTCTGAATCTATTCATTGAAGATGCTAGGCAAAGCTCTCCTTATTCTAAACTATTAAATAATCTAATCCCTGGATTTGACTTGCATCTCTGTTTTGTTTCTTTGAATTATTCGTCAAGAGCTGTTGCTGTAGCAATAACCAGTTCTGTGATGATATGAAGCACATTCCAGATTCAGCTGTTAGGTCTTCATGGGGGCCCTTTGGCAGGATCCAACAGGGTGCTTATTTAAAAACACCTGAATCTTTCTGTTTAATATTCAATACCATATTTTGTTTCTCCACAAACTCACTGGTCATCACGGGGCAAGTCTCTGAGCATTCCACTAGTTGCAGTGAATTATTCACTGCCACTCTTCTCCCAGAACACAACAAGTGCTTTGCTGGCACCAGCAATTCCCTAAATCAGTATTTTCTGAGATGAAAGGGAAGCTGCAAGTCATCTCTTTAATTCTATTGACAATGAAATAGTAAAATACATTAATTCATTCGAGCTCATAGGTTCTGATCCAGAACTGGGATTTCATCTGCAGTGTGGATGCCCCTGAAAATTCAAGTGTGAAGTAAAGGAAGAAACAGGCAAATTACTAAACTGCAGTATCTCAAATACACATACTAAAACCTGATTATGCTTTGAGTTCATTTGGAGGACAACCATATATGATAGGGTACTGTTCTGTTTCATTTGCTTTAAGCACAGAAATTTCACCTAGATGCTGGTATACATGCTATGCAAATTGGCCTTAATACTGTAAAGTCCTAAAGTATTAGCGGAGCAGGATCCTATAACAACTGTGTCCAAAATGCCTAACTGTGCAGTTAACACAGATATTAAATTGAATGCTCCTCTTACAATTATAAATGGCTGCTTTGCTGTCTTTGTCAGCAGAGTTGTGGCATTCATCCTGTCACTAAGAATAAGATGACCATCTGCATTTCTGCAGAGTGATGGCTACCTGGAGTGAGTTCAATAAAAGAAAATTATGGCTTTGTGCTTTGCTACAGCTGATAAATCATAAACAGGTCTTGCGCTAAGGCAAAGAAATGAAAAATAACATTAGGTGGCAAGACTCTTTATAGGATACCAGCTGAGCAGCCACTTGAATTGTAATACCCCCAAAATGAATGTCATGCAAATGATAAGTAATAATCTGTTCATGAGGAACTGAGCACACTGGATTGTTGGAGTCACTGTTGGATACATGTCAGGGAAACACTAAAGGTACACTGGTGACCTTTGTGTGAAACACTGACAGCATGTGTATACCAGCCATCAGCCTGTCTTCCATTTTCTTCCTTGACGATAAATCTCTTCCTTGCTAGTTCAACATATCATTCCTCTTCCTTTCTGTGACCTAGGGTCTTCTGCAACAGCCTATTCCATTAGCTTAAAAGACTATGTCCTGGAAATGAAAGCTGGTTAAAAGATGTCCTCAGGCACCCCTTGGAGGTGGTATAAACCTTTGTTTTGGGATTTGAATATGTCATAATGAAAGCGGGGGTTCTCTGACCAGATACATTACTGTAAAACCTCCGGTTGTCTTATTTCTCAAGTAATAAAAGCCATTCTCAATGGTGGGGACTCTAGAATGAGCTGAAAATTAAGCAGGAGTTTTTGGTCCCATGTATCAGTTCTTCCAAAAGATAATTGATTTTCTGGTTGTGTTTCCTTCTTCAGTCTACTCTGAAGTCAGTCACCAAAGTTCTAATATTTCTCCTCAGCTTAGTTTTCCTGAGTAGGGAGTGCATTACATGCATGGCTTTGCAAATGAACAGAAATATATGCTGAATGAAGGCAGAGTAAATGCTGTGGAAAGTGGGTTTCTAAGTAGAATTTTGACTGTTATCTTATAAATATTCATTGTATACCATATAATAAGGTATTTTCAATATATTAGTAAAGTAAATTATTGCTAAAAGGGTATTTTTAGACATTTTCTTACATTAATAGGTAAATAACTGTTTAAGGACAAATTTTGATCTGAATCTAGTAGGAATAGCTTAAGAGGTCTCTGCTCAAATCAGGTGTAATACAGATCCTACTGTGGCTCCGGACAATTCACAACTGTACTCCTATCTATTTCTTTTTCAATTTTACAGTCTCTGCTTAAATGCCATGATGATTGTCAGTCAAGAAATGCCTCCAGGTGGATTTTCCCAAAGGACTCAGCATGATGTCAATGGGAACAGTACTTTAGAAAACCTCTGCTTGAACAAATATCGATAAGCAAAATATTCACTAAAATTCAGTTATCTAGAACACTATTACAAATGCTGTGTGGGGAAAGTAAGAAAAGGGAGAAAATACATTTTTGAATCTGAGAGTTTTATTCTCTATTGCTGATTAATAAGCATTCGGGCTGTTTTTATTCTCTAAAGAACCACTAGATGTCAGCACATATCCAGGCTACCATAACTAGAGCAACAACCATCTGGTAGTAAAAAAAACCCCTCTACACTGGAATGATGTAATTTAGGTAGCACACAGACCGAAAGTGTTTTGTTTGACTTCATAAAGATTTCACGTACTCACACTGGAACAGTGACTGTTTTGGCCATCAAAAGAAGGGGACTTTTATGCATGTTACTTCTTGTTCTTGTTTTGCAAACTACGTTGCCATCTGCATTCTGTCCACTGTCTTTCAGGAACCATTTCTCCTATGAAAGTCTATTAGGTGCAGCTTTATAGTGAAGATCGCTAATGTTTTTTCTTATTTAAAGATTTCGTGCCAAACTTGTTTTAAACATGAACATGATAGTTAATTCTCTTCAAAGAGGGGGAAAAAAATCTGAATAAAACTTTAAACATATTATTCATAGCACAATATGATGTATAACTGTTCTATGAGGTGAGGAAAAAAAACCCATGTGTATTCCGAGTGGGCTTAACTCACCTGTATTTCATGTAAGAAATAATGAAAAAAAAATCACATTATTATGCGTTCAGGCTATTTAAAATGCATAGACACAGTTCACTGCTTGCATTACTCTTAAGTTAGAAAAAACCCTTCTTGATCAATTTTGCCACACATTAGTAAGGATTAGTATTCAAACTTATATATGTTCATATGCTGTGAATTCACTATGTAATATATATCTAGATCCAGTGTCAAAACAAAGAGCAGTTTGGGCGGCTTTGACATTTCTCCTAACCATCCATATCTTCAGGACAATTGTGTTTTGGTAAAGTGGACGCATAAACTGGAAACTGTTGTTTAAACAGAGCGTGTTTTTTTCTAATACAGTGGAAGATTTGCTCCTTAACTATTCCTGCAATTCAAATAGACACTACTACAACTGTTGCTAACCGAAGTTAGGGGACATTGTGTTACCACTGAATCATGCTTTAGCAAGCTATAGTGCAACCCCTGCAGTGTTGTCAGTCAGTTAATTGTCAAGAAAGAGGTCCATGTTTCTTATTCACCCCATTTCTTCAGAGACACTCAACTGAAGCATGTGAGCTAGTGGCAGAACAACCTACCTTCAGAAATTTGTCTGAGCTGCTTGCTGAAGGACAGGTACAGAGGAAGCCTAAGGATTAGATGCCTCAGTGGAGGATCTGAAGTTAGCTATGGTGAATCTGGCTCATAACATAAGTTTCTCTTAAATGACTTGTGCCTTGAGCCACTAGCCCTAAAGCCCTAGATTTTTCTGCTTCTGCCATGTCTCCGCTGTGGCAGTGGCACTGCACATATTCCTTGCACTGAATTATGCGTTCCTGCAGTCTCTGTGGTCCCATTTGTGAGATACAGGAGGTGAAGAAAAAGCAGAGAGGCTTTGTGGTTGCTTTGGGTGGCTTTCTTCAGCCTGCCCTCAGATATGAACTGGTGCAGGAGGGTGTAATCTCATAGCAGTCACAGCTATCCTATTTGCACTCATCATATTTTAGTAAGTCCCTGTCCAAGCATCTGCCAAGGGTTTGTAACATCTGTGTTCAGTGGAGAAGAACGTTCACAAGGCTTCCAGGCTCAAGTGCATTGCAATAACCAGCCTCTTCCATGATGGCTGTGTTAGGCAGGGTATAGGTCTGCATAGGGAGGTGCTTCATTCTTGCAGTATGTCAAAGCTTTCTGATTTGAACAGCTGACCAAATACAGAGAAGGAGAGGTGCAGGGTAAGGGGTAACTTGGAGTCAAGAGTGAGATCGAGTCTGCTGCCAGATTTTCCTCACAGAGAATGCATCCTGCTGAACTAGAAACTTGACCGACCTTATTCACACTGTGCTTAAGGCAGGTTGCCTAGCAGCAGAGACCTTAGCAGAATTTAGCCACAAACAATGTCATACTGTCTCATCTGTTAGTATAATTTAGGATGCATTGGAATTTCTGTGTCAAAGGTGGAAGAAAGCAAGGCACAGCCCATCTGGACATCCTACAAGCAAAACAATGCAAACCTAGGTAGGCTGACTTTATGATTCCTGGAAAATAAAGATTATTTGAATTACATGTATCAACTCATCTTTTTCTAATGTGAAATAAGGGCATTGATCTGTTTTTTGAACAGATTTCTCTAAATTCCGAGTATTTGAGTATAATTCGTTTACTGAATATTTAATCAGTAATGCTGAAAAGTGGGAAGGAGATCAGGAGTAATGCTTGGTTTAGAAGAAAATTTCGTTGTGACTACTTGCTGCCTTCCTATCATGTGACTACTTAAGAAGTCTGTGAGGAAACTAGGTGAATACATGTGAGTGTATGAGTCTGTTAAAAACACTTTGTCTGGGATAAAACGAGAGTTTTGTATAATTTGCCTGACTTGGCAACCTGATCCAAATGGCTCTTGTTCCTTAGCACAACCCTGTACATCTCTGTCCCCTGGTCCAAAGCAGAGGCTGATTGTGCTAATGAAGAAATGACAGTATCCTTTTAGCTGGCCACTGAGTGAAAAGAGGTTTAGCAAAGAGAAAGAGAACCTTGCAGTTTTCCAATACATTCAATATTCCCTGTCACTACAGCATAAGCCCAGTATGAACTGGCAAGTGTTTGGCTTATAATTGAGCATTCTCTTTTTCAGATTTGATCTTTTTTCATGGGTGTCTTTTACTTCTAAGAAAAGGTTTTGGCTTCTCAGATTTTAAATCCAAACAGACAAATAGTGCTCAAGAATTTAAAGATGGTTAGAAGGTTAGATGATAATTTTCAGTGTTAATGTGGTATCTGGTAGCATTTTCATTTCTGTTTGGTTCTATACTATCTGTTGGTGGAAGCTTGCATATCTTTACTGCAGTCTATGTTGGGAATTAAAACTGGCAGATAATTTGGCTGAATAGCTCTGCAAACTTGGAATTCGATATAAAGAACACATGTACATTGTTTCTTAGTGTTGTATTTGGCTCATAAGAGAGTAGTGTTCTCAAAATTATTCATACCTGTCCCCTTTGCTGAATCTGACCTTCTTATGGAAGATCTATTAATTTTTACTTGTTGGCTCTTCCTTGATACTCATGTGTTGTGTTCAGCTTTGTACTATTTTAGTGAGTAATTGTTGGTTAAAAATAAAAGCAAACCTGAGTTTTTTCAGTCATTATATTTTGCTGCTTAGGGCAGAAAAATATCTTCCTTCCTATGAACTAAGGAGATTATAGCAACTGATTTGACATTCACATCTCTAACAAGATGGAAACTTTAACTCTCCAGTTGGACATTTGCTATAAATGCAAGATAAAAGCTGTGGGGGAGGATCTAGTTTGTCCATTTCCTGAAATCAGTTGCTATAGCTGTATTTTAGCACCTGAGAGGATCCAAAAAAGGATACTTTTGTAGCACTTATTCATGATGGTGGACACTGGGATTCAAACAAATTAGGTACACATTTCTAAAAAAGAAGATAATTAATCTTAGAGAAATCATTGAACTCGATATAGGAATTAGTAAATGGAAATCTTACGGCTTTTAATATTTTGAAGTTCATTAACCATTGATCCAAAATAATCAGTTCATTGCTAAAAGGAAATAGTCTAATAACAGTGTCAGTGTACGGTCCTTACTTCCCTATGCCAAAACCTTACTAAAGGGGAATGATAGGATCAGGGATGTGTTAATATTGTTTCTTCAAATGAGAACCTTTCTCTATGGAGATCATATTCTCTTTCTATTTGTGGCATTTCATTGTTGTATGCCTCTTGCAAAGATGCTTATTAGCTCAAAGTAAGGCTACTTTCATCAATTGCCCATCATGGCCATATCTTTTTGGAAAGCCCTATTTTATACATTCTGGAGTGGTACATGTAGCTTTAAATGATGAAACAGACAGAATGAAACTGGCCATTAGAGTACACTTGATGATAATTGAAGCCATGACTCATCTATTTGCATTTTTACTTTCCACAAAGGATATTTAAGTAACACCCTTTGCTCTTTTTCAGGTCTTTATGTCCAGCTATATATCAGAGAAGATACTGATCCCAATGGTTGATCAGAAAATTTGGTATCTTGAGCAATTTCAACTCCTGGATTTCAAAACTGACCAGAATTTTTGGGTAGCTTGACTTTATGTAGCTTGACTTAGGGGATATGACAGCCACTGCTTACACAGTGTGTGAACAGTGTCTCTTTGCCCAAGACCTACTTGTCAGTCTACTCCTCATGAACCCACATTGCTGAAGTAAAAGGCAACCAAAATCAGTTTTTCATATTTCTCTCTCTCTCTTTTTTTTTTTTTTTTTTTTTGAACTCTGCAGAAGATTAACTAATGAATCAAGTTGCCATGAGCATACCAGTAACCTGGTCACTGTAAACACATATAGTAAGTGACAAGAGCCAGCTCAGAAAGTTTTCTATTTAAATTGACCAGGTTTCTGAAGAAGAAAAAGGAAACCAATGCAGAACATTTACAGAATTAGTTATATGTTAACCATCAACCAGGGACCAAATAAAGATACTGTCTCCACCAGGAGAAGTGAATTTGCTAGAATTCCCTGAATATGAAAGCCTCACAACAACAGAATGTAATTATGAAATGTATACTTTTTTTTAAACCCTAGGGAAAGCCCCCCCATATCCTGTGGTGTTGTGTAGTAAGGATATAATTTTCAACCAAGTTCCGCAGCTTACTCAGAGTCTTCACAAGATATTTTTCACTTTTCTATCAGATTCTAATGGACTATAAAAACTAGGGATTAATTTGGCCTATTAATATTAAAAGATTAACTCTTTTCTAATTTTTCTCACAATTTAGAAGTGAATTATATAGTTGCATTGCAATCATTTGACTTAATTTTACTTTCCATGTCATTTTTCTCCCAGCATTAATTTTGTCCCTGCTGCAGCATTCAACTCAGGACATTTCTCACTGCAGTCCATTATCTGACCAGTCGAGCCTGCAGAAACAGGGAATCTTACTTAATTGGAAAAATGCACTGATGCAGAAAAGGTACATGTAACTTCTTGCACTAGCTATACCTTTTAAAAATGCATCGTTATGAAGATGACAAACTGTTGTCTGTTCTTTGATCTGAAAGATTTTCATGAGCTCTTGGAGTCAGAAAGTAGAAGGACTGAAGCCTAAAATTCCTTTCATGTCATGTTATGGAATATATGTGTAAAGAATGACTGTACAGAAAGCATCAGGTGAGAATTTCTAGAACCTTTTCAAAGCAATCAGAGCACCACTTCGTTCTCCCCTTAATAGTGTTCTCCAGATAAGCTGTATTCCAATGTGCTTCACACAGTAAAATAATACAGTTATTGAGGTAAATAACAGCAGAAGGGGTCAGTCACAGCAAGTTATAGACTGGGAGAACATCTGTTTTCAGTTGAGATTTAAAATGGAATGGCAAAATTATTGTGCATTATTCTATACCACGGTGGCCAGAGGATTTCAACAAACTCCACCATACTTGAAAGCCATCAAATAATAAGCAAAATGAATCGGACAGAAAAAGTGCTTGGAAGACTTCAATAACCTGACCCCCACTGACACAACCTCATTTGAAACTGAACCTGGCTGACACTGGACTGTGCTTAGGAGAGAAGACTAAGTGTATTGTGACATTAATTTTCCTCTTTCTGACCTTGCTTGACTGGACATGCTGGAGCACATAATTCCTTATTCTCTCACCAGTGATAGCCAGGCTCTTCTGTGGCCTGTCCAGTAACACAGTGTGTGAGCTCAGGCCGTTCATTCCTGGAGTAGGGTCCAAAGTCTGACTGTCCTTGGTGATTGGCAATTGTGAACTCTGCCTTGTCTTATTTTCCTTGATGCTGATACCAGAGCAGTTTTCCAAGTTACGTACTGCAAGAACAGCATTTTTCTGGAGGTGAAAAGCAAACCTTGGGCTGAAAAATACAATAGAATTATTTCAGTTTACGCCTACTGAGAAGCATGATAAAGCAGCTGTAGCTGATCAGCTTCTATATTCTTAGCTCAGATACAAATCACAATCAGAGACAGTTTTAACATTCAGAATAATATTGAGTGAAAAAGATGGAGATACATGCCATAATATATCATCTGAAAAGGTTTTTTCATCAGTTTCTTTCAGAACCCATACACTTCAGATTTGACATACTTTGAGCAGAGAAGAGATATCACTACAATACCATACCCCAAACCTGAGGAAACACAAATAATCCCATAGAAGTTGCATACGTTTTACCACTGTCTCAAATTTTTACTGCAGAATTGTAGATTTAGATCCTTAACTGTCTTTTTCTCTGTTTACCCTCAACAAAACAAAAAGCACCTGCTTTTCCCAGGCTCCATTTAACACTTGAACAGCAGGACCCATGCTGTAACCAGCATTATTGGTGCTTAAGAGGAAGAAATGGGAATATGTTCAGCGTACTTTTTAGGGTTTGCCTAACAGCTTTGGAAATCAGTAGCAAGATTCACCCTGATGTGTAGGAGCTTGTACATTGCTCATCTAAAAGACAATGTTTAAGGTGTTTCCCGTAGATTTCTCCTTCACCGCAATAAAACCCACAAGATACATTCCACGTAAATTTGGAGGGGTAAAAGTCTCACTCCAGGAATGGTTTGTGCTTATTTTAGCGCCTGAGAAATGTTGAAAAAGGCAGACATCTTTAGTTATTTTATGAGAAGAGGTAGTGTTAATACTAGTGACTAGGCTGGGTGAAGAATAAAAATGTTACATTTCATGAGGATCTGACAAGAATACCTATCTTTGTTAAATTTAGTGGGTTGCTGTTGTTAATGGCATTCTAGGAATCAGAATTTGTGGAAAAAAAAAAAATCTTCTGTGTCTTGAACTCTCGTAAATGTTCTCTCCCAAGAAACGTGCTCAATATTTGAGATGCTCTGCTTTGTCATTCCTGCAGTAGAGTCATACTTAGGCCTAATTAATTTTTGGTTTAATCTTTCTATGCTTGAAGATACATGGACTGAATTTGGCTCATCATCCCGCCCACTTATGCCACTTATGTCAAGCTTGAATATGAAAAAGAAATCAGTGTTGCACAAAAGGGATACAACATAATGAAAAAAAATACCGTACAGCGGAGGATTTAATTTTTTTTTTTTTAAGTATTAGCGCTAAAAGAATGACTATTTTCCAGAAATGTGTTTAAAATTATTATGAGATAAATGCACTACTCATGAAAATGATAGAACACAACTAGAATCAAAAGGATAATTTCAAGAGGATAAAAAATCACAGCAAGGCTAAATGGAAATGCCTGATGAATTTACAAGGGAAGTCATTAGTTGTATGCTATCTGAGATTGCTTCTCACTGCCCAGTATCTCAAAATCTAACATCAGAAGGGAATCAAAAAATGGAGATTTGTAATCCATACATTGTGGGGACCAAGTGGGTCTTGACCTATCAGAGGAGAGGAGAGAGGAAACACGGGGATGTTGTAAGTGTTCCATAGAACTGGTAGCTGAAACCAAGTTTTTGATACCCATTTGCCAGCAAGCACAATGTTGAAACACACATGGTGGTAAACATTTTGAAATCCATAAGTCTTTCTGTGTTGCTTCCTATAAACTAGTGAAGACAATTTTGATGTACCTTTAAGTGGTGAGCATTTGGGCATCCACAAGCTAACCCAAAACTTATCTGCTTGAAAGTGTTGTCTTTGGCATTCCTAATTGCCTATGAAAAGTGATTACAGTATGGAAGTGTGTATACAGGTATAGAAGTGGAGCAAAACTTAACAATTTTATGTAAGACAAGTATAAAGCCTAAATTGTATCTGACATTCGCTATAATTGCAAATTCTTGGAGGCAAATAATGACATGTAGGTGAAATTGGCTTTTTTCAAACTATGAACCTTGCAAGAGAGTGACTGTGAGGAGAATAAGACCCCTTTTTTGTGTCTATGTTGGTGTTAACAGTGGGAAGACAAATCTTCAGAAGGCTGTGATGCTGTAGGTAATGGAGCTGAACACAGTGCTCATTGAAGTCTATCCAAAAGCCTTGCTTGTCAAAGGCAGCCTATTTGAAAATATTAAATGGATATTGACAATATGGTTGTGAATATTTGTATTTTTAGCAACAGGAGAACAGGATAAAGAACTGTGTTGCCAAGATATATGTACTATATAATTCTGGAATGGATTATTATTTTCTGAAACTACTGCAGAATTTTATGTTACCATGACTGAAAAGAGAGCACTTTGTGTAATGGTAAGATCAGGAGATACAAGTTGTAGTCCTAGCTTTTATATGAAATTAAAATAATCTTAGTTCCAGTAGTGCTTAACCTCCCCATGAATTAACTTTTAGAATGCATTGTCGTCTTAAAATTGCTAGTCTAAAATGATCAGAGTGCCTTGCTGAAGCTCAGGAAATAGACATGTACATTTATATCTACTACTATGAAAACTGAGGTAGATGAGTATCAAAGTCTGGTTTTCTAAGGACTATGCTCATTTAATTAGTTAGAAGCCAACAAATGAAGGAAACAAAAAGCAAAAATCATCTCTAACACCAATAGGCTGTATTTCTGGATTTGCAGCAGAATATCAAAGTTGCTTTCACCTAGTATTTTATTCTCCTCTGTATATTTTCCTCAGCAAGAG
This sequence comes from Serilophus lunatus, assembly GCA_013399895.1. Taxonomy (NCBI): domain Eukaryota; kingdom Metazoa; phylum Chordata; class Aves; order Passeriformes; family Eurylaimidae; genus Serilophus; species Serilophus lunatus. Next base: position 954,417 of record VXBA01002928.1, on the reverse strand, counting down.
CATTGCATCTTGTGGTACATATAGAAACAACTAAATCAAAGATCTATTATGAGTTGTTAAAAAGTGGACAGATCTGATTTCACAATTACCAGATAGGGATAATTTTGCGGCCCTTTGAAGACTGAGTATAGAATGTGCAATCTGGAAATATGGGTGCTGATCTAGTGCAGATATTAGTTGATGAATGTGTTGCCAACACCAGCCTGAATTTTCATAATGGTGCTAAAATCCAGGGTCAGGGTGGGGGAACACTTAAGAAATCAAACTGACAGTGTGCGGGATGTCCTACATCATCAAGAAAAGCTGCTGTAGCAAAGCAAGCAGGCCAACAAAATTCCGGCTCCTGGTACTGCTCACTGGCGTCCGCTGGAATGTGTCAGATGGCTGAATATGAATGAGCTCCAGTGGGAGGGATGGCCTTTTCCTTGCAAATATTTCTTCAGCTCTTATGTTGCCCCTTAGCAATAATGGTTGGCTTTTTATAGAACACTGCCTGATTCATTGGCAACCTTTAGCTATTTTATTGATTTAGCATTTCTTCAGAGATACAGTGAAATATATGACCCATGGACAATGTGATTTTTTGAAAGCCAATGCTGATGTCAGGGGTATGTTGTCTGGTTCAAGCTCCAATGCCTCTGGAGTTCATTAGAAGTTGTTTTAAATATGCTTTCTACTCTGTTTATGAACTACATTTCTTTTTCCACACTTGGTAAGGATGTTGTTTTACACCGTCTTCGGTGTGTATTTCAAACCCTCTTGCTGAATTGAGTCATTTCACGGTGAAGTAAACGGAATATAAGAGAAATATGCCCTGAGACACTGTGGCTTGGTGTATCAAAGCAATAAAGAATGATGAACAGGTTGGGAGAACTTTCAGAATCCATTTTATTTATTACTTAAAAGTAATGAAGCAAAATGTTGTTGTTTGTGCCCTCTGAATGTTAATCTACCCAGCAGCTGGAATCACAGTGAAAGGTGATAGCAGGCTCTGATGGAATTGTGTGTAGCTCATCTGAACATTAGGCTAGTTGGCAGGATACTGAATATGAAACTAGTGAGCAGGCAGTGCTGGGATTTGAGGTGTGGTGGAAGTGGCTTCACCATGCAAGGGTTTTAGAAAAGAAAACAGCCAAGTTTGTGTTGAGGCATGGGCGAGTTAACTGTGAAATATTCTGAGTTTGCAGCATCCACCACTCCCCATCTGATATCAATGTCTAAATGTAGCTCTTACTTGAGGTTTCTGTTTCTGGAAACCCTGGCCTAAGTCTTAGGGATTTTTTAAATTGTGCTGCTAAAGACAAAACATGCAGCAGAACAGAGATAATGGTATTTACGGTCCTTTGGCAGATACTTTGTAATAATGATATGTCAGGCTGAGCATCTGTACATCTGTGTGTATCAAAAGAAGATTTGATTGAAGGAGCTTCTTCTTTCTCCCTCCCCTTCCTCTACTTGCTTTATTTCCCCAGGAATCCCCACAGGCATTATCGTTGCAGCTGCTACTGTTGAGCCATTATTGCTGCACAGTGCCCATTCTTCTTTTCCACTGTAGAGATGAAGAAAGAAGACACTTGATAAGCTTAAAGTCACTTCAACTCCACTGAAAGCTTGAGCCAAGAAACTCAGAGACCACACAGTATGACAGCACCCCTCCACACCATGCAGGGCATAGCACAGTGGCAGCACTGAATAGGTAGGCCAGAAGACCAGAGTTGATTCATCTGGATGTGGTGGCAGACAGTTGCTGCTATTGCTACACACGGTTAGCAAGATGTGGAAATAGCCTCATGTAAAAACAGAGGGATTTCCAAAGCTGATGGATCAGTTTCATGCTAGAGCCAGCAATAGTGTAATATGGAGCAAATGCAGCTGGCCTTTCCAAATTCTGTCATGAGCTGTAAATCACAAGGTCCCTCTCTCATATAAGCAGACCTACTGTAACACACTCAGCTCATCACTGTAGAGTTTGAAATACTCAGGGCTTAAAATAACTCCTTTGTCATTCCAGATTTCTGCTGATGCATGATAAAGTTACACTGGGGTAGAAACGCCATGGTGAATCAGATTGGAGCACAAATGGTAATGACTATTTTGTGTTTGCTTAAAGCCAGGTGATAGCTGGTTCTACGGAAAAGCAGGGTATAAGTGAAATTGTCTTCCACCTGCTACCTGCAGTGGCCAACTTTTGTGGCCAGTGGGGACTGCATACATTGAATAGCTGGTGTTGGTGGGTGATTAGGTTTCCCAAAAGAAAGTCTGATGAAACCGGAACTGTGGTCTCTACCCATTCCTCCCACCATGACGAGACAGCACAATTAAGCCTTCAGTGGTTATGATTGGCAGTGGGTATTACAGACCCTCTAGAGTGGCTCAGAATCTGTCTGATGACCTCTACTGACACAGACATTCTTTTTCCACTTCTAAAAAAAATGGTATCTTAGAGTCAATTATGATGTTTTAATCTTTAAAGCATGAAGCAATCAGAACAATAAAATTTAATCAACAGAGTACTTGTTTTATCAAGTAAATGGATAATTGTGACATTTAACATTCTTGTGAGACTCTATCTCTTGAACATTTGCCTAATTCTCTCCTTTGAAGCTTCTGTTGAGATTTCAGTTTAGCAGTTCACCAAATAATCAGATTCAGCTTTTCTGAAGCATTTTATTATTGTTGTTGTTATTGTTAGATAGTGCATTCTCTTAGAAATGTCAAGTGTGTTATCAAATATTGTACTATTTTCAGTTAGTTTGCTTTATCAGAGCCCTGTACTTTACTAAGAAAATACGTACTGTGAGTAGGTCATTCCAGTAACCAGCTCCATCCTAAAGACCAATGGGATCACTCAATTCAGGGTCCAGAGAATCTCTACATGGTAGAAGAGACCCTTTGAAGGTCCCTTTTAACCCTATTCTTTGATTTCTTGGATCACTCATTTACAGCAAAGGTGCATTTGCATTCCAGAAGCATGCCTTTGGCAGTGCATTTGTGTCACCTAGCTATAGTTGTCAGAAGCTGGGCTTTCATCAGGCTTCCTCCAAAGTTAATGGAGGCAGAAACAGCATCTCCATGAGGTAACTTATCCCCAGTTACTGCAATATCTTACTTTAGGATGAGTGGAAATTCCCTCTGAAAAACCTGCTTCTCCCATCTGATAGAGAAAATGTAGAAAATGGCTTAAACTAGTCATTCAAGATCTACACAGCAAAAGTTAGGTAAAATTAGGCCTGCCTGAGGAAAGTGTCATTTTTTACCTGACAAGTTCGTGCAGGTTCCAAAGGTGACAGGACAAATGCATGGACTAGAAAATGAAAATACACCCTCAACGGTTCAGGGAGCTGTAAATTGCTAATGGATTGCATGGTACTTTGGGATGGTTTCTTTATGTGTTAACTCTTTTGCCTAAGCATCCAGTTCTGGCCCCTGTCAGAGAGAGGATTCTGGTAGGAAGGTCTTCTTGACACACCTGCCATGACTGCTACAAGGGATAGACATTGTGTGTATTTGGAGAAATAGTGCAAGGACTCTGTATGATCTGAGCTTCCTTTCTGCTTCAAAGAATCCATAGACCATCTGCCAGTCCTCAAAGTGAAGTTGGCATTGAGTCCACGAAGTGAGCTGTTCTCCTGAATGGATGAGAAGGCAGGTGGCAAGCAAAACAAGAGCTAGTTTAAGAGCCTGTGAATGGAGAATGAAAGACACAGATGTGTAAAGAAATTCCTGTATTATAAATCTAAGTAGACATTAATAAGCGTGTGTCCTAACTATCGTACCAAGGTTATAAGCCCCTGCTTACATGCAAGACAGATCTAGTTTGTCTGGCTCAAACACTGGCAGTTCAAACTCCCTCATAATTACAAGATTTATGTCTTTGCCTTTATCCAAAGGGCTGATCTAAAGGAATGAAAGATTAGTTCAGTCTCTCAGGTTCCCTTGTTTCTTGTTCTTGTTATCATAAAGGTAAAAGTCCTAGTTAAATTTGGTCAGATATTTTCATAATTAAAGTTTTAAAATTTAATAGTGAAGTGAATGTCTTATACTTGGGCACTTTTGGTTGCTCCATCAAATAGCGTGTGTGATCTTCATAAAGGGATGAATGCAGTGGGGTGCTGAAATATTTCAAATAATTTGTCCTTGGTGTTTCCTCCCCTTGATCTCTGTTTTGGTTTTAAAAAATTGTGGTGCAACGATTTGTGAAGTTCCAGCAGTGTCATGCAGTAGTTCAGAGATTAGTCCCAAGTCCTCCACAGGATGAGGAGTCATGGGTGTGTTATTTGTGGCTGGCACTCCTCTGAATCTGCCAGCATCACTGCCACTTGTCCCAGGGGCCAGTGGAGAGTAAGAATGGCTCATTTAGTGTATTGATGACAGGGTGCTTAGAGCTTTCCAGTCATTCAGAACCTGATTTTCCTCCTTTTACACTTCACTAGACTATCAGAGTGATTTCATATTGAGGCTTCTCTCACAGGTTCCAATTTTTTCAAATTTATCTATAAAAAGACCAGGAAACATTTTGGTCCCCCTGAATTCGGTAGGAAGAATCCCAAAGGTAGTCCAAGTGGAGCTACAAACATCTCTCCACCTCTGACCTCATAGATTATTTTACCCTTTCTCCTCTTCCTCCTCCTGCCTCCTTTTCAAACACATTTGTATTTTCTTTGGGCACTTAATTCCCTCAGCAGTTCCACAAATGTCTTACATGCTCTGCGCTCTACCAGTAGGGGCCCACTCGGTGGTGGTTTCTGCTGAAGTAGTTTGCTTGCTACCCGGTGTGTCCTGGCAGGTGGAGTTCCTTCTTCAAAAAGAAGTGAAGGAACACTGCTGTCCTTGCACACAGAGATCAGTAATTTCCTTAACAGTGGAGCAGTGGCTTCATTGCCTGCCTGCTGAGACTGACAGTTCAGATTACTGTGTACTTTCAGAGAGATGCAGGAAGAACATAGCAAGTTCCCTGTGCTTTGAAAGTTACTCCTTTTATGACTCTGATTATGCTAGATAGGCATGCACTGTTTATATGAAGAAAATAAATCAGTGTGTGTTTGTTTTGAGAACTGTGTTTTGCCACTGTAGAATAGACTTAATTTCACTGCAACATTATCAACATTGATAGCAAATATCTTTAAGGCAGAACAGAAGGTAATGTATTTCATCTTTTCCTCTTACAATCTTTGCTTTGCTTTCCTTATATTTGATCCTGCTGCTACAGACTGAGAACTTTTAGGCAAAGCACAGAGATGACTAGCTGTCATCAGATTACTCATTGCCTTGCAAAACTGGATTTTAATGGGTACTTTGTCATGTTAGGGAAATATTATTTTGTGCTGCTCCATGACGACATTATTTTCATATACAAATCCTTGAAAAATAGTGCTTGCATGCTGATTGGATCAGAAACTAGATCTCAATTTTAGAAGATCTATGAATCTTCTGATTCATAATACTTCTGAAAATGTCCCACTGAAAGCATTGCTTATTGTTATATGTCCAGTAAAGTTAGTATAACTTTTTGTATTAAACCAAATTAGCAATCTCTCTTTAACCATGCTTTTCTTTTCTCTCTCTCTCTTTTTTTTTTGTTTTTTTTTTAGATATGACAGGTAAGTCGTGGTACCTTTTGATAGTGTGTTTTTGCTCTGTTCCACCTAAACAGTCAAATGGAATAGAAAGGAAAATTATCTGGAGTAAATATTAAAAAAATCCACATGGCTTTTACAGCTCTGCCTACCAAGCACTGAAAAAGCACAGCATGAATATGCTTACTAGGAAGTATCGTGTACACTAGGGGCACTTGTACAAGCAGGCAGGAATTCACAATATCTCTCTGTTTCATTAAAAGCCTTCATTGAAACAAGTATTTTGGTGCTTACCTGTGGCATTTCTGCAGTTTTTTAGGAAGGTATTCATATTTATCCTAACCTCTTGGGAGGAAATTCAACTCTATTCATGAGCCAGAAAAGGTATGGACAACCATTATCTCTCACTTATAGCCTTGTTTTGATGGTTTAAGTGCAATTTTCTACACGGAGATGAATTTCATTCTCCAGGAGTTCTACGTATGCTGTTAAAATTTGCTATATGTCATACTAAAAGGACAGCTCATCTCATGGTCCCTGTGATGTTCCTTAACCCTTTTTACACATACAGTACCTATAAAATACCTTTACCCTGAGCAGAATTGCATCTTGCTTACTGCCTTATCTTCCTTCAATAATAAATAGGCCATATTTGGTTGATCAGAACAATTTTTGAATTTGAGATTAATTCAGCAGATTCTGTTGGCTGAAACAAAAAACAACCAAAAAAAAAAAAGCCTAAAAAGAAGCGATGGAAATGTTGACAAAAATAGTTCTTATAATCTTTTAATAAATTTAATTAATTAATTTATAATCTTATAATCTTTTCCAGATATGAATATTTCTGCACTAGAATCATAGATTCTTTAAGGTTGGAAAAAATCTCCATAATCCAATGGTTCTTGCTTGGGTTTTAGAAATTTGAAATCCAGGCGGACTCAAATCACAACAGTTGTTCACACATCTTGGAACATCACTTGTTGTCCATCTCTAGCAGGTTTTGTATTTACTCATCTGGACATATTTTTACTGCATACTAATGCAGAAGCATTCATTACAGCAGATAAGGGAGTCCAGATAACTTTGCAAAAATCCCTGAAATTATCCACAGCGATTGTCGCTGTCCCTCTCTTGTCAAACACCTGAATGTGCTCTATATCAAAGATGATTTTTACATTGAAAAGAAATAAGTTGGTGTTGAGTAAGAATATGTTTCTGTTTCTTGTTTTGGTTCTGAAGCAGAAAAATTGGAAACTTTTTGGGTTTAATGCATAACTAGGAAAAGCTTCAAAAGAATATACTCTTAGTAATGTACATATTAATTGTAATGTGCACTGTTAAGTGTTAGAGCAAGAAGCTTCAAACAAGTTAAAAAGTATAGAATACATTATGCAAACTTAGCTGTTTCAGTTGCAAACTCCCACCAAACATAAAATTGATGTAAAATCTTACAGACTTTTTATTAACAGGATATAGCTGAATCACCTTAATGGGTTGCAGGGGTAACAGACCTGATCTGAAAGAATTTTCTTTGAATCATCTTCAAGTTTTCAAATTTTCCAGGAACCTGAACATAATAAACTAACAAAGAAGTAGACCTATTAAAATGATTAAGACAAACCAGATATGAATAACCTTCATCTCCAGGGTCAATGAAACTTGTGTCACTAAAACAATAGGCTGGAGGGATGACCATTAGTATGCATTGTCATCCTCTGTTGCAGCTGTAGCCTATTTTCTGGTTATGTCAAGAGTAAGATTGAATTCAGTACCCAAGAAATGGATCTGGTGATAATTACTTCTATTTAATTTGTTACAATCCTGCTACATGGCACATTTTTTTGGGTTTCCAAGAAGTATTCCTTTTCATACAGAACTTTATCTTTGGTGCGCAAGAAATATTTTCCATCTCGTGGCTATGAAAGTTTGCTGAAGTAGAACAGGTTAAATGGCTTCTGAATGTTTTTTGTTTTTAGAGAAAGGTATCCTGGAAGATCCTTGAAAGTGTGTTTCTTAATAAAGGCTAAATTTCCCTCTACCTCCAGCATCTACAACTCTATGCCCAGGAAATCTATTATGTTTAAAATTAAAATTCTCTTAGCATTTTGGATAGCATGACCTGGTTCTCTTAGAAGATTTCCCAACATACAAGGTATCCTTGTATTAAGAGATGTATTAACTCTCTTAAATGAAGTGTACTATATACCAGCTTTTCTTACGCTGCCTGTCATCCTTGAGAAAACAAATGAAGGGCTTCTGCTAGAATCGTTACCATTTCCATTGGGTTGCTAAGCACATTTTAAATGTAGGCTATAATTTCTTTCTTTGTTTGCATTCTCCCTCCTCTCTTTTCCTCCCTTTGTCTCCAAGTCCATTTGTGATATGTTTGTGGAGTTATCCTTCAGCTTCATTACAGCATTGATTTTTTTTGGTTAATTTATCTAATTCCCAGTCAAATGAGGACATGGTACTTGTAAATCATTTAGTTCCTCATTAATCTCTTCCAGGGCTGCTTCAATTTTTCAGCTGTCTTCCAATTTACTATCTCTAGCGAAAAATATCCACTATTCCCATCACTTGTCACAAGTAATGTCACGGTTGCTGTGGATCCATTGGCCTGAATAATCAACGTGATTCTTTTTATTAGAAATCAAAATATTTGCTGCTGCTGTAGAAAGCCGCATCTAAAATCCCATGCAAGGGAGTTCACTAAATAAAATGCAATAAACAGAATATCTAAAGCCCTGCTACTTTGTGCCAAATCTTATTTATTAGTTTTTCTTTAGCAATAGCCGTAGACTTTTTAGATGCAATTTAGAAGAGCAGAAACCCTGAGAACTGCATCCTTATGCCTTGATACCTCACTTGCAGAAACCCCATTGAGATGAGAGGAATAAGGACTTCAGCATTTACTTGAGAGTTGCAAATATCAACTTAGTCAAACCCATAGATAAAGAAGCATTTGATGCTATCTTTGACTATAACACGCTGGTATCACAAGTAATACACAAGTATCACTGGTATTACAAGTGCTTATAGGTAGATTGGCAAGATAGGCAGGGTGAATGCTCATATGGAAAACTAGCAAGAAAATAATTTTCTCCTGAAATGAAGCAGTGCTTTTCAGGGCAATAGGTGGTACTCTCCCTTCCTGGTCAACACCAAACACTGCCCTAGCAGAGTAAGAAGGAGAATTAGACTAAATTACCTACTGAATGGAAGGGCTGTCATTGCCCATAGCTCTACATTAGTTTTATTGCTGAGGTAGAACAGGGTCAAATCTATCCTTCAACTGTATAAGACTTGACTATCGAGTCCCCTACCATTCCTCTGTACTACCTGACAACTTTACAAAGTGGCGCTCCCTGCATTTCAGAGATATTTGCAGTGTATTTGTGTGTAAGCATATAAACACTTTGTGATCTTTAGGTCATTAATCTCAATGACTGTTATTACCGTATTTTGAGAAGAGACAGATTTTCCCAAAAGAGTCCTAGTGTCACTCATCCTGACTTTTTCCATAGGCTTTGTGCAACAGTCACTCAAAACAACCTCAATGCCATGGTTATTTTAGTTGTCGTTCAGTGACTCATCTTCCTCTTGCTTAATGGGATTTAATGTTCGCTGCCATGTATGGGGCAGTTGCTTAGAGAGTAGAATAATAAGCACCTTAAACTTGCTATAAATAGATGTTAGACTGATGGGAAGAATTAAAATGTACACATTTTGTATTTCAGACAGCAAATAACAAACACTGCCTTTTCAAGAACAGAAGTCCTATGTAGGTAGAATCAGGCCACGGTATTTCTTATTGTGTCAAAATATCAGAAAAGATAGAAGAAATTGGTGAAGCTTTGTTTGTAAACTGTGTGCTGGTTAAATTGCTGCCACTTGCTGATCGGTCTAATCATTTTAATGAGGCTAGGTAAGCAAAAAGGAGCCAGTAATGATGCTGATGACTCAGAGATTTCTCTGTGTGGAAGAAAACAAGCAGAAGATGATTGTCTAAGCAGAACTGTATGTGACTCTCCAGGCGTCCTTTGCACCTTGTAAAATGGTTGCTGGATAGCAAGCTAACCAAACTCAGAGGCTCCCAGTGTCTCTGGGTACAAGTGCTAAATAACAAATTGGTATATTGTAAGTGTGTGAGATTTGCCGTGTTTGGCTTTCTGTTTGCATTTCTCTCAAGCCTAGATTTGTGTTGGTCCTATTTGTTTGAAGAATGATGTATGCAGCAGAACAGTTCAGAGGCAATAATTAGCACACAGAGACACTAGGGCACTTTGTTCTGCTCTGATGGATGGAATTTGAGCCATCTTTCTCACTGAGACTGCCCTGGTCTGAGAATAAGGAATGGTATTTTATTTACACTCCCTCACTCCTTTTTTTCCCCCCTTTTTTCTCCTTTCCTAAATAATAGAAGATTTAAGGGATGTGCTGTGTATTCAGTGATTCCCCTGTGCACTTCTGGGGCATCATCCCTTCACCAGTGTTGACTCCTCTGTTTGCTTTAACTTTTCATTGGAAAACTTGTAATCATTCCTGTTGATCTTGGACTACAAACTCTCTGGAGAGAATCCTGACCACTAGGGGACAGAGGTAAGTTACTTTCCTTCACCCAGTGATCTTCTAATTTTTCATGCAAAGTGAAGCAGATTCAGCCAGAGAGATGGTAAAGAGTCCTGCCCCATAAGATAAGCAAACAATTGTGGTAAAACAAGCTTTTTGGAGCCTTTTTGGAATCCTGTCAGGCAGAAGTTGGCTGTAAATGTGGTTTTTCATGTGCTGAAGGTGCCACTAGATTGTGGTACGAAAGAGGGAGAAGTAGTTCATCTGTTAACTGTGCTTCCAAAGGCAGGAATAACACTCTTCCTTAAGAAGATAGACCACGACCTGGATCACCCCTCAGCTGGAACACCAAATGGTGGGACCCAGCAGGCCTTGGCACTGAATTGCAAAATGATGTTAGGTATCTGAGTGCACAGCCAGAAGTACTCCAGAGACTCGGGGAACGCTCACATTTACACTTGAGTTCCTTAAGGGACTTGAAGATTTACATGCCAAGTGAGGAAAGAGACAGCCAGCAGTTTTATGTATCTTAGCTTCAGTGTTGGGTGGTAAATACAGAGAGAAGTGAAATGTATATGCCCTAGCCTTTCTGTGCATCTGGTACTTAGTATCTATTTCACTTGAACAACATGGCCTTCTGCCACTGCGACCTCATGCCAAGAAAACCATAGTAATATATGTGTGGTGCCACATGTACAAGTTACACAAAGAAAACTAGTTAGAGGAAAGTTTATAAAGTTTAGAAAATCTGAATGATTTCTACAGGGGATTATTTTTTTCCACCTGCAAGTCTTAATTAATAGATTACAGATTGTAACAAGGAACATTGCATTGGATTGCATTCAGATAGGTGTTTTTTTATGGGATGCTTTCATATGCAAGTTTTGATAATGTAGAGAAATTGCTGAAATATCCAGCAGTGCTTCCTCAGACAGCTCCAGCTCATGCACAGTGCTTTAGATATTGGAACCAATTTTGTTGCGAGCCAGAAAGTTTCACATTTGACTTCTTTTTCTTCATGCAGTTCTTACAATAATTTTATTTTTGACTCTGTCACTGTAGAAATCTTCATGACCTTTACTATAATCTTGAATAATTGTAGTAGGCTCAGTGCCAAGCATTTTCAAATGTACATGGTAGGTGAGAATGTCACACGCAGTCCTGAACATCCCTGTGCTTTGCCTGGGGAACTCTTAGCTTGATATGGAGAAGAAAGCAGAACAGACCACAGTGCTTTCTGCAGAGCATAAAGCTAACTGAGCAGTGGGTAATGTTTTTCACTTTCTATCCATAAACTATAGAGCTAAAATGTTAGTATACCTATTTCCAGCAACCATTATTTTTTGCAGATTGGTAAATACCGTAATTCTCTCCTGCTTGTCAAGTTGTGCTACTTACAAGTGTGGGGCTTCAAAGGAGGCCATTTAAAAACATAATTTTCTAATCTGGATTGGCACCTTCTTTCCCCCCTAAAAGCGAGTCACTAAGACTGCAATTTTGAAATCCTGCTAAAAAAAGGTAGTATCTCTCTCTCTTGACATGTCTGTATGCTTGCTGCTGGAAAACAGTTAAACCAAGGGGATATTTATAGCACCAGGGAAAGAATAAAGTTGGTCCCTTAGCAGTGACAGAGCCCATTTCAGTCCTGTCAGCTGTCTCCTTTCTTAGCTGAACATCAGAAAGCAAGTTTCATTCAATGGTGACTTCATGCTGCTCTCTGTTGCTAGCTGAAGCTTCAGTCCATGCCAGTGTGAGTTGGTTATTAGACCCTTCTGTCTGTGCTTTCTGCGGCTCCTGCTTTTGATGCCTTGTCTCTTGCATCTAACATCCACTTTTCCTCTTGATTGTGTAATGTTTCATGGAAGTATTCTAGTCTATCTCTATGTAGGACAATTTAAGTATATGCTAATTTTATTGTAAATTATTGACAAGATGAATACGGAAAGATCTGTTTGTATAATCCTTTTGATACTGGAGAAATCTGATCAGATGTTTCCATCAAGGAAGCCTCTTGTCCTGTTTTCCCCTCTTTGTATGCTTCATTGAGAGTATCTCTGGCTTGGCAAGTGGTCTGAGAAACCGAGAACTAGCCTCACAGTATTCATAGCTGCAAATACACGAAGGGTACAATCAAGTCAGCCTAGGCTGACTCATTATTTTGGTGTTAGCATTTTCGACTCTTCAGTGACAATCATCAATTCCTTCCCTGCAGTTTAGGATAGTGAGGCTCAGTGAATGTGTTCTGTGACATGCTCAAGAGAGGCCAAAGAACATTTTTTAAGGGAGTTGGATAACATTAATTAAAACCATAAGTGATTTTCCTTAGCTAAACCCAGCAGCAATCCTTCTTTGACCTTTCGATTATTGTAGTTTGTTATTAGGATTATTTTTAGGATGTTATTGGGATGATTGCCACTAGAATTAAGGGCCCCAAGCTTTTTTCCTCCTAAAAAGATAACATGCTCTTTTTATTTTAGATTAGGCAAATCACAGACCTGTCAAATCTCAAAATGACTCAAAGGCTCCTGCCATGGCATCATATCTCATTTTCCTCACACAACTGTCCTTGGCCTTAGCCATTCACTGTATAACACCCTGCTTTTTCTCCTGCTTTGTGGAAACTGATGATGAAGGATGTGCATGTCCAGTTCAATCTGTAATCTGCCTGTAGTGGCAATTAATGCATAGGTTGGTAGAAGGGCACCATGAAGCACAGATATTCCCTCCCATGAAATCCAGTATTTAAAATAAACATTCAGAACTTCAGCAGGAGTCTTTTGCTAGGATTCTTCCTTGTCACAGGTCTACCAGGTCTGCTTCTGTATCACACATTGAAGGTGCTGAGACTTGAGTATTGGGAAAGAAGAAGCTTGCAAGGCCTGCAAAAAAGCTAAACCAAAACAAACCAATCTCCTTCAGTGAAGGTTATGTGAAAACCTTCCTTAATAGCTAGAAGTGACTCTGATATGAAAAATGTTTGCCATGCTAGGAGTCTGAAGGCACAATGTATAGAAAACAGGTACTTCCACTGCATAAATCAGAGAATTTGAGAACATTACCAATGTGATTTGTGCAGATCCCTGTCAATTCCCTGTGTTATACAGAATATAGTTTATATTTCTGTCCTGCAAATTGATCTTCTACACATTTCTGTGACATATGAAAAGTCAAAAAATATATTTTGTTTTCAGGTCCAGAGGCCATAGGACTGAGGTTCCAAGTTCCCCCAGTTAGTTGCCAGAATTTAAATCCAGGCTCCTGTGTCTCTTTTCTATTACACCTGAGCACTGATACCCTAAACACTGAGTTCTGGGAATTTGATTCTGAACTTCACAATCTTGGCCTCTCCATCTGTGTGCACATACCTAATGTCCTTATATGCTCTTAAGTGGTATCTCTGTTTAGAGATTGCTGTCTAAAATTTCTGGGACTTGGAATTTGCTCTTTTGGATTCTTGGCAGAGAGTTCTGAACTTGGCCCTCTGCTTGCTTATTCTGGCATTTAGCTTTTGCAGGACTATGCTCTTCTTTCTGGAGACCTGCCTTCATCTCAGCTGTGTGTGAGAACTCTGTGACTTTCCCCATCCTTTGTCCTCTGGTTTTGCAGGGACTCTGACCTAGCTGTGATCTGTACAGGTCACTGACATTGTAGGGAATGGAATCTTGGTCTTGGTGTTTCTTTTTTTTCCATTACTTTTCCCAAATACCCAGTTTAGCACCTTCCTTTTTCACTTGGCCTCAATTTAATATCTCATGCAACTTCACACTTTGCTCACTTCACAGCACTTCATATACGTGATGATGTTGAACCAATTCAAAATGTCTTGCAGGTCCTTGATTCAGTTGCAACATTATGAAAATATCCATATGGAGAACATTTCCTGAAGAGGAATCAATAGAAAAAAATGAGATACTGTCTTACTGTTGTTGTTTTAAAACCCACTATATATTCACATCCATTGCACTTCGGCATAGTCTGCTGGAGCTGAACTTCTTGTTGGATCAAACATTGTGGAAAAAGTTCACGTGAGCTCATTAATGACTCCAAAATACAACAGTTAGTTTTGTTTCTCTTCGTCTTGAAAAACAAAGTGATTTGGTGGTCTAAACAGTGATGATCTGAACAGTGAAAGTTTTACACATTTTCTGTGTAGATTCAAATTACTTCCATTGTTGGAAAAATGTTCTTGTTTCATCACACCTAAATATATAGTTATTTTATTTCAGGCAACATTTTTAAAAATAACCCCTCTTGATCACATCAATTATTAAAATTGCTTCAGTCTCACTGAGGAGACTCACTGAGCTCAGAGGTTCATCTGGTAGATAAGTACACCTGTAAGTGTACTGCAAAGTGTAAGAACGGTTCCATCCCAATAATGGGCCCAGGTAGGATGTGGGAGAGTAGGAGTCAGGATGGTGAGAACTGGTCTGGGAGTATACTAACACCTAAATGGCATCGATGGTCTAGAACTCAGGGCACTACATGGCCCTGCTTATTTCGTAGAATCATAGAATGGCTTGGTTTGGAAGCAATCATAAAGATCACCCAGCTCCAAATCTCCTACCGTGGGCAAAAACATGTGCCACTAGACCAGGTTGCTCAATGCCCGTCCAACCCAGCCTCGTACGTTTCCAAGGATGGGACATGCACAACTACTTTGGGCAACCTGTTCCAGTGCCTCACCGCCCTCACAATAAAGAATTTCTTCCACATATATTTTACAGTATATAGTGGTTGAGATTAAACTTCTTGAGAGTTTCATTGTAACACATTGTAATTATGATCCCTGTGATGGTAGGGTCATAATGCTGATAACTAGCAAGGCTGACCGGCAAGGAAAAGAACCTTTGCCATTAATGGCTAACAATTTCCAGCTATAGTAAGGGAAGTTTGTGAAAGTGTGAATACTTAACTCCATTTGCTCCATCGTCTTCGAAATGGTTTCATATTCTGTGGCTATGAATCTGTAAGTGGGGTAAGATTGGGTTACCTTTGCTCCTTCGAGGGAGAAAAAATTATGACCATGTGGTGCTTTTGCCTTAGAAGTGTTGCCCCAGTTTGAATTCCAAGTAGCTTCTTTTTGGACCAAAATAGTTTATTCCAATGGAAACACTCCATCTGCACATTGCTCCCAAAAGGAGCCAAGTCCTTTCAGGCTTTTGTCTTGAGGTGCTCTGTTCTGTACAATTCTGAGCATGTAGCCACAATACTGTGAAAATGCATGATTTTCATCTCCGTTATAAGATGACCTAACAAATACACCTCCTGTAACGTCATTTATTTTTCTAATGGTCAGTGCAGCCCAACAACAAATGTCAGACCTTTCACACTTTGACTTTCAGTTGCAGAGGGAAGAAGCATAAGCTCAACATGTGGTATGTCAGGGATAGGCAGGGAAGCATAGGCCTAATTAGCATTCTGCAGTTGATTTTCATTCAGTTCATTTTTTAAAATCTTGACAGAACAACACTGTTTTCATCGGTCTCTGGTCTGAAAGCCATAAATGTCAAAATGGATCAGTGTTCTCTTCCTCTGTGTTGTGACTTGTAGTCTATTTTTCTGCTTTTAGAAGAATAATTATCATCCACTCACTTGGGTTACAATATAGAGGCACCTGGCAATTCTAGGTAATTTTTTTTTCTGGAAAATTCCAGTTAAAATGTTGATACTATCTTTGAAATATGTTTTTTGTTTCCTTTTGGGTTTTGATAATATTTGATCATTTTGAGGTAAGTTTTTTTTTTAACGAGGAAGAAGTATGAGGAAAGTGCTTATTATGGCATTGCTTTGTGTGTGATGGTCTTTGGCCCTAATCCTGCAACTTGATCTGTGTAGAGGAACTTATCTGAGTACTGTATAGAGGCACCTGAGGTCATGGAGGATATTTCTGTATTAAGAAAGGAAACTCAACACATAGACCTCTGGGGTACTGCGGGCCTACACTCATGTATGCAGACAGACAGTGCAGAGATGCTCACCCAGTGTTCAGCAGAGCTCTCCATCAAGCCATGCTGCTAAACAGCCACTAGTCATAGCGTGGGGGTCACTGAAGTGAAGCCTGGATAAAAAGGTTGTGAGTCAGTGGTGTACAATATGCCATATTGAAGATGTATATAACACTTTTGATTTCCAGCTGAGTTGTTCACATGAATGGCCAAAGTGTTGTCAAATGTGTAGGGAGAATCTTGCCAGGGATTTGTCAGGACTTGTTTAGTAATAAGTAATAAGTAGTAAGTAGCAAGTAATAAGTTATTCCTTCCAAGGGGGAGGCTCCTGAACAAGCTTGTTCTGAGACTGACAAATTGATCTGTACAGCCTGTCCCTGAGAGCAGAAAAGGACAGGAGGGTGCCCCACTGGGAAATTGCAGAAAACAGTCCAGGCGGTGAACCTGAGCCGGATGCAGCAAATAGTATAGCTGAAGGAGTTAAGAGAGGCAACCTTGCCCACAATCCTTCTTCACCTGGAGCTAGACTGCTCATTTGCTTTTCGTCACAGATTCTTCTACTCAAACTGTGGTCAAGCAAAGGAATGTGACAAAGGATAACTTCTCATTCATTTGGTGAAGCTGCTAGAACTGAGTGTTTGCAGTTAAGGCTAAGTCTGTTGCTAAGAAAACAGCTGCATTGATTTAAGGTCTTATAATCTTCTGGCTGATGGCTGCTTTGCCTGCAGTTACTACTGCAGTAGGAAACCTGGAAGAAAACGTACCCATGCCTTTGCCATTCCCATTCACAATCTGTTATCTTAGTGGAAACCCATGTTCTTTGGTATTGTCAACTATCAAGTGCATTGGGAGATCATGTAATTTTGTTTTGAACTTTGTAAGCAGGGCTTAAACTCACACACTTCATGCTTAAATTAACTTTAAATTAATTGAAAATCATGCTTTTGGTTAAACTAATGCTACTCCATTGTAAAGTTAAATCCTCATATTCATATCTAAATACTCAGAAATGTGAGCAATTGTGGAGAATTTTTTCTTTACCTTGGATTCCTGAATTTGTTGCAGATAAGAGTGACAGGTTTTGATACTGCACCATCTTAACTCCGTGCTACTTGAATCTTTATTGCACCAGATCAAATTCTTCTATGTAAACAGCAAAAATGATATCCAAGAGAATTACCTTCATTAAGGTATGAGTGAAACCATTTTCCATACTTACAAAGACATTGCCAACCTGCTTTTGGCATAAAATGTGTCTTTTAC
This sequence comes from Serilophus lunatus, assembly GCA_013399895.1. Classification (NCBI taxonomy): domain Eukaryota; kingdom Metazoa; phylum Chordata; class Aves; order Passeriformes; family Eurylaimidae; genus Serilophus; species Serilophus lunatus. The sequence continues at coordinate 937,061 of VXBA01002928.1, read as the reverse complement.
AGTTTATCTTAGCACATGCATCTTCTTCTCCCAATTATGAATGCCTTGGGGTGGCCAAGTAAGCAATAATTCCAGCTGCTCCTGACAAAAGAAGACACTGCTGCACTGCATTATTTTTCTGATGAATGTGTCTTCCCAATAAACTGAAACAGGCTTTGCATCAGCAACATCTTCAACAACAGGGAATTAGAAACTGGGTCAGGTATATCAATAGTTTGGAGAAGGAGAATGGATGAGGGAGGATGTGTTTAAACATGTGTGTGAATGTGGATCTACTCTTTTCTTCATATTTTCCTGCAAATACCTTGCTAATAGATTCAGGTCCTCTGGTGGTAGCCACAGAGAGAGCTTTCAATATAAAATGCTTTTACTTGCAGCTTCAGTAACCAAGGCTGAAAAATATGACTCTGTTAGAGTTAGTAGTAATTCATTTTCTTGGGTCATATGAGGACAGCATTTCTCTCTGTAATTCCTAAAAAAGTTCAGGGCAGGATCTAGGTAACACACTGATTGTGCTATTTTTCCTCAGCACTGCTCATTACTATTGACTCTAGAATTGTGTATATGACAATGACAGTTCGAGGTGAAAAAAAAGTCTAAAATAAGATGGCAAACTTCAGGAGAGAAAGGATTAGAATCTGCAGACCAAGGATTACAATCACCCAGAGAAAGAGGTAGACAGAAAGCCTCTGTTATTTTGAGTCTGGTGTTAATATATCAGGCAGCCAGGCAGGAGGATGTATCGTGGAAACATCTGCAGTGCGAAGTTTGATTCCCTGGGGTGAGAAAGTAGATGGTGGAAGCAGCAGCAGCTGCAGTCAAACTAAGAAATATCTGCTTTTGCTGTTTATTTTAACAGCAATATTGAGCTTATGTTGTGTTGAGCTCTGGAGACTGTCTAGCTTTCTTTTGCTGGCTGTGCAGGGCAGATTTGGAGCATGCTCCCTTTGAGCTGCACATTAAGTTGGCTAATGCATAAACTCTAAGGACCACTTTGATGGAAGAGGAATCTTGAAAGAAGCGCCTCAAACAGTAGCAGGCAGCCCTGTGATAAATGTTTAGTACAGGTAAGCCAACAGAAATGCTACTCTGTGTATATCCCAGGAGCCATAGAACCCAAACTTCTAGTAACATAAAGGGCCGTAATACAAATAGTAGAAACACACCACATGAAAGCAAAAAGACAGAAGAGACTGGAGTGTTACCAGTGTGTTCAGACTCTAAAGTTTCTGGAGAATTTGTTCTCTAAAGAAGTCTAGAAGTAAACAAAGAAAACAGTCCTATAATGTAAGCAATCTGTCATGCTATTGATGGAGACCAAAACCTTCCAAGTCTTCCCTGCCAATCTGCTTTGGAAGGATTTTTTGGCTTCAGATCTAGTGACCAACTTATCCCTTGGTGCCTGAGCAAGATGCATCATGATTTGGACAGCTGTTTATATCTATTATTTTTCTGCACTGGCCTCTATCTTATGGGACAGCTAATGAGCTAATATATATTATATATTAATATAGTGATAGTGAAACATACTAGAAACTGGACATAGACTTTCAGGTGCATCTTATATTGACCATTAACCCACTGTTAGAGCGATTGCGTAAAATTTTGTAAAAAAATCTGAAAATAAGTTAACCTTTTTGTTTTTAATGTATGTTTGTTTATTTTCCTGTTAGACTTTTCTGTTGTGAAGAGGGAGGTCATTAGCAACCAGCATGGGAGTCTCAGTGGCTTGTTTTCCCATGTGGCCATTTTTTTATAAATTACATTTCATTTCATAAATTTATTTTGTAAGTTGTATTTTTTATAAATTAAACTCTTTCAGGTGGGACTGCTGTCAAACAAGTTTAACTTCTAGAGTCTGTATATATACAATGTTTGTTGAAATTGTCCTGTGGGGTTTCAAGGACACTAAGGGCCGTATGCGTCTAGCCGTTAAAGAAAACCAAAGAAAGTACATGTGCAGATATCGTAAAAGAAAAATCAAGTGAAAGCTTCAGCATGTTCTTTACTTCAGGAGATCGTATGTAACATTCTGGAGCAGGACTCAGAAAAGAGGAGGATGTGAAAGAGGCATTAGCTGTTATGCTGTCCTTGGACAGAAAATGACACTTCAGCACATAAATCACCAGCTAGTTCCTAAACAGACAAACTCAACTCTGAGTTGCAAACATTTGAAAGTCTCATGCATAGTTCCCAAGAGGTGGGAAAGATTTGGTTTATAATGCCTTAATATACCAAAAGTTCCCTGTTCCTTTTAGTGCTGGCTAGAATCTGGAAACATCCTGAATGCAGTCCTGTTATTTACCATTTTGCTGTAATCTTTTTATTGAATAGATTTTTTTCTTGGACTGGTAAGGGAGAAATACTAATTACTGTCTCCACTCTTTGATAGCTTGCCTAATTATAAAACTAATTAGTGTCTGATTTTTATTGTTATGAGAATTAGAATAGTGAAAAAAAACCGCCTTAGAGTAACAAAATTAAAAAGGCGAGATTTTCCTAAGGATTCTGGACTGGGCCAAACACTTATGTATTTCTTTCAACAAACTTACATACGCTTTGGAAAGGAAAAGAGAGTTCTCGTTGGGATATTTCCCTGAGTGTACAAATTCTTAAAGCTAGCTTCTGCGAAAATTAGAGCAGTAAAGTGTAAAAGGTACTTAGGGCCAGAAAAAACTGTCTTTGCTATCAAGAGAGGTTTTTCTTGAAAATTGGTGGCACAATTATTACATTAAGTATTAAATTTAAGAATACTCAGGAGTTTATTTGACATCTGTAAAGAAAGTAAAGCATCCAGAATGGAACAAAAGCCCTTATTATCACTATGCCACTGTAAATGAGCGGAGGTACAAGGGACTAGGATTAAAGAATATATTCATGCATTTACAGACAGAGGTCAAAAATAGTAGCAGTGTTATCTTTTGATGGCCAAACACTGTAATACGAAGCAAATGGCCTTAAAGATTCATCTTGAAAAACTGGAAGTAATATGATATACCTAATTCTGCTAGGGTAAGTCCATTTATATTAGGGTACTATAATATTTATTCAGAAGTTCTAAACTATAAGGATTGATCTTTGAAGAGAAATCAAATAGCTACATGATTAAGAAGAATTATCCATGTCAATATAAGCAGCTCTCTTTTAAAAGGCAATATGCTGATTTGAGATAGTGATTTAACACTTAAATACCAGTGGTAGGAGAATCTGTTTCAGAAGTTGTGTTAGTTTTTCTGTTCCTGAACTGTTACACTGATACTAGAACTGTATGTAGATGAACCTTCCAAAATGGGTCGCTTATGTGCAGGATGCAACACGTATATTGGTTTTAGGTTGCTGTTGACGTTAAATATTTGAGAATGGTTATGACTCCGGAGGGAATGTAACTAGGCTTAATGTACTGCAGTTGGTTGTGAAATATATAATGTAATGGCATCTTTATCTCTAAGTGTGTAATATACCACTCTATATTGCCTTATGTAAGTAGGTACTAAAATGTTGATTTTCTAAAACAAGGTGGAAGTTTGTTTTACTTTCTTTCCATTCACTGCTGACAGGCCTTGTATTTTGTGACTCATTTATCTCCATTCTTTCTGATACGCTCATAAAGTAAGTGTATTGTCAAGTACAGAAGGCTGTGCTTTGTTGTCATCTCTACTACTTTCAATGCAACTGGTTGAGCGAACAGTCAGTCTGCAATTCTTTACCTGTGAAATCCAGAGAGATCCCAAGAAAAAAGTATGTCCTGGCAAAGAATGCTGTTAAAGTTTGAATGAGGGATATCTCAGGAGAAAAGCGGTTCTGAATGACTGAATAAAAAAATAAATTATTGGAAATAATTACTCCTCCTTCCTGCCTAAGCTTTCCAGTATCAGCATATCCCAGAAAGAGTCTACATATCTGAAAGATCCAAGATTTTAAAACATTTCTAGAAAGTTGCAACGGTTGGTTTGCAGCTAAGTTTTTCTCTAATTTTCTTCCAAAAATTTCTCCAAAATACTGTGTGAATGCTGTCTTCTAGGGACTAATTCACAAAATTTTAATATCTAATAGTGCTCCCAGAACATTTGATGGTAAAGGAAATAGCAGTGCACAGGGTCCAGTTCAGCTCTTCAGCTATGAATATCTTTGCTGAAGTGAAAATGTAGTTGAAAACAGTCAAAACAATCTTCTATTCTCTCATATGTTTACACACTGCTGTTTCTACACTAGAAACTCAAGTTGCTTTTTTTATTCATATGATGATCATATTACAAAAGGTCTGTAGGCATCCACATCAAAAGAAATTCCATATAGACATTCTATACTCATTAAGTGCCACAACTTATATTAGCGCCTTCCTCAGGTTTTGAAACCTGTACTAGTTTTGCCTCACCTCTATTAACAGAAACATCTGGCTCTTTTTATAAGTGTTTTCTTTGGAGGAAGTGGTCTTCTGAGTACTTAAGAAGGCAAAAGGGCTTATAGTGTTTCAACAACAAGAATAGGTTTTTCTCCTAGTTAGGAGCTGGGTCTTCCTGTCATAATTTAAAATCACTGGCTCATTCCCAAGCTCAAAGTGTAAAATGTGCTCCATGTGCAGCGCGTTACACTGGATGTTGGAGATGGGAGTTCATATCCTTGCTCTCTCAGGAGTATAGTAGTTAATTTTCAGCAACACACTGGTGTTCCCCTGACCCTTCTGTACCCTATATTGGCTGCATGCAAGCTGTTTTCTTTAATCTAACAAAGGAGACTTTTAAAGTTACATAAGAGCTGAGAATGCTAAGAGGAGTGAGCTGCTTAGCATAATTCTTGTCCTGAGAGGTGCTTTTATTTCTTGTTTATCATGCTTTGTCATAGCCTAACCTTTTTCTTTGCTGGAGAAATTACCACCAAAAAAAATTTTAAATTTTCAGACATTACAGATATGCACTGTACTATGCCCAGCTCCCAGTCATCTCTTTCTTGGTCTTAAGCTTGAATTTGCAAGGTCAACATGTCATATATGCTGCTTATTTGTAGCCAATTATATAGTTCAGGGTTGTGAAACCTGTATAAAAACCAGATGCATCAGGGCAGATTAGAATTTTAGTTGAATGTGTGTCCAGTGGAAGTAACTGGTCACTTAACTTTCTGCATGGGGACCTAGTCATTCAAACCACTTCCAGGTATCACAAATTACAATGTTTGGCATAGCTGTGCTTTTTAAGCAACAGAATATACTGACTAAAGAACCCCTGAAATACTTATTTTCTGCCTGTACTTCCATGAGAGAGCAGACACAGGGCAAAAGCACCTTTCGGTTCCGTGTAGAGACATTTGTTTGCTTCTTGCCTTTTCCTAGTCTCTATCCCAGCCATGATATCAATTATTATAATCTCTGCATGCAGCAATTTCCTCTTACTTCAGACTTCTTTATCCATAACAGGTCTTCGCATGAACATAAGGAATCCTTCTCATTGCAGTGAAATTGTCCAAGGTCACACCAGGTATGAAGATGGCTCAAAGCTTTTTTCCCCCCACGAAATGCAATTTCAGGCTGCATGGTGTGCATTGTTTGTATACAAAATTCTACATTTGCCATGGAATTGATTGTTGGAAGTAATTTCATTTGCAGAACCAACAGGCTAGTTTTTTGCTAAATAACATTGCTCAGTGTGGTTCTAAAATTGCCTGCTGCTTTGCATTCTTCTTGTATATTGTGTGGTCTGTGGCCCTTTTTTTGCAACTAGAATGAATTCATATAAAACTTGTCTTGAATTGATACAACCTTCATTCTTTCCTGAAGTTTACAGAGACGGGAAGCTGAAGCATTAGCCCCCCCTTACTTGACATGGTTACATGCTCTGGAAGACAATGAAGATGTGTTTCACTTATACTGTCTGGTATCTGTATTTACTTCCAAATTGTACCACAAAATTACCTGGACTGGGTGGAGTGCTAGACCAATTTGAGTTCATTTCTTGGACTCATGTTACTTTCCGGGGGCTGCATTTTACAAAAGACATAAATCCTGATTCTAGAAACAATATTCATGCCTTTTGTTTTATGGCTTGCTAATGTGACAGTTACAGCTTCTGCTGCAAAGGTATGTCAGGATGGAATCTACTTAGCCTACTCAAAATTTCCTAGTTTTTATCTTTTTGGAAAACTATGAGGGACTACTTTTTTTAGATGGGGAACAAACATTCAAGATAATTTATGTGGAAAACTAGGTATATAGGGTTTTTTAAAGATTTCTGACACCACAAAATATCAAAGTGGAGAGTTTGCCTCTCCTCTGTTTTGTTATCTCTAGTCTTGTGCTCTTCAAAGTTCACTGTCTTGAGAATATCTTGTGAAGCCTACTTCAACAGTATCTATGAAAAAAATTTAGTAAAAGGGAAAATGTGGGAGCGTCTAATTGGTGCACCTGACCAAAGAGTGAAACTGTTTTCTTACTGATTGCATCTTCAACTTTTGCAATCTTCATCTAACATCAAAGATAAACCATATGTGTTACTGAGCTATTAACATCACATATCATCCTGTTCATGGCAGTACTCTGGCTGCAGCAGCGTGTCACTCTGAGTGGGCCACAGGACAAATATCCAACCTACAGGAAGAGTCTGTAGCTTCTCCCAAGCACTTGTCACTTTTGCTACTTCTTCAGAAATATCTAAGCTTGCTAGTTTAAAGATAGCTCATACATGCCCACACTAGCTGCAGTGACCACAGCATCGTATCTGCTGTTTCTCTAATTTTTCTCTATCCCTCCTTTGTGGTCCACATGGCTAAAAGATTTAAAAAAAGAGAAGGAAACAAAGCTATGTTCACTTCTAGTATATTTTTGTTTATTAAAATTAAAAAATCAAATACAGACACATAATAAGGAAGAAGACACCTTGCTTTTATTAGCCATTTTCCCTAAGCTTCTCTGTTTGGAACAAAATTAAATGGGCAAATGCAAGTTATATATCTATCACGAGATTTTGGTTATGTTGTAAACTGTAAGAATGACAATTAGTTAGCCTTTTTCTATATAATTAATGAGATCTTGAGATAAAATTAGAGTCTGAGATTTGGAAATTCTCATTTTTTTTTACAATTCTTGAATGTGATTTCCTTCTTGTGTCTGCTCCCTCTTCTGTCTGATTCAAACATCAAACAGAAACCTTGTTCTAATTGGCTGATTGTCCTATTTTTAATTTGCAGGAGTGATTTAATCCCTCTGAATTACAGAAGAGGCAAGTAACTTCATAAACCTAAGTAATGAGATTTCTTAAGCATTATTTTGTCATGAGGATCTTTCCTAGAGCTCATGTCTTTCCCAGAAAAATATTTAATGAAAACATAATGGGTGAAATGGTATGCTGATCCCAAATCTTCACCTCTGAGAATTTAAATGTTTTTACCTCCCACCGCAATCAGCTGTAGAGAAGGGATATGGCATGACCTGATTTGCCAACATTGATAAAAGGAGAATGTACAAGACATACCAGTTGTTATTCAAAAATAGTATTGGAATTTTGAGATCAGGCACCTTAGGTACTCTACTGTTTAATAATGTATGTTGCATGGCTTCTTCTATTAATCATGGGAATAATAACAGTCAGATCTGTAATTATCATTATTGACTTGAGTGAACAACAGCCAGCCTTGAAAGGTTTTATGCTCTAGGGTTGCAAATAGCCCTATTCGGATTACTCTACTTTCTTCCTCCCTCCTCAAGAAAATATAGATGTAATTTAAAATATTTAAATACAAAACATGGGTATCTAAGCGTGATCTATGAAACCACAAAAGACTTGCCAGCAAATTGAGTGAATTTCTCTTGACTTTCTTGTCTTTGCTGATGCCTTTAGGGTCCAAACCTCGCCAAATATGTTTTGTTGTTTTGAGCCTTGATGTTCTTACAGTGTGTTTTTCCAGCCAGCTAATGTCATGTTGTTCCTTTAAAGGCATCAGATGCTGCAACTTGAGAACCTAACTACTTCTTCACTTTACTGTATAGAATGATCAGTCTTCCCCTGTGGTTGGCCTCCGGTAGCAATAGCAACATTACTCCTCCAGGCACCAAAAAGATAATGAATGCCCTTCAACCTCTTGATGTTTTTTCTTCCCTGTCTCAGTTACCTGTACCAGGCTACTGATGTTTGAGTTCCACCAATCCATAGGTGATGTTGATACCAATGGAGGTAACCATGACATTTCAATTATTAATGCCTCAGGATCTGATTTTCACATGTGCAAGGATCCTGCAGCTTTTTTTTTTTATTCCATTTGGAGTTGTGAACTCTTTGTCATTCTAAAAATGGAACCTACAGCTTCTCCCTGAGAAAAGACAGAGAAAGCACTGAGACCCTACATTGTGCACCTTCCAGGTTAGATTTGTAAAGTATAATGTAACTTTAAAAGCTTCCATCTTTAAGACCATCTGAAGGGACTGGCATTTTTCTAAATAATTTCTTAAAGTCAGAACCAACCAGAGAGTGTTAGAATTTCCATACCAATAGAAATTATTTCGAATTTTTTGAGCCTCTTTTAGATAAAATTGAATTTTTTATTTTGGTTTGGAAAGCACCCTTGCTTAGGGTACTGGATTAAAAAAAACCCTACATGCTATCTCTAAAATGATCTTTCCCTCTTCAATGTAATTCCTTCTTTCTTCAGTAAGGAATGTATTGTTATTCTATAGTTTTGTTTTAACTATTTGTTTACAGCTATTGGGGTTCTGCATAGTTTAGAACAGGTTCCTTACTTATTGGAAACATTTTTTCTTCATATGATAAACTTCAGGGAGGGGAATGGGTGATGAGAACTGAAAGGCCACTGGGGTGAACCTTGCCATATCATCTTTGGAAGCAGAGGAGAGAAGATGCAAGTTCACATCCTGGCAAATAACAATTTAAGAAGAATGTTAGTTCATTAATGTTTAAATGCAATTCTCAATAGTTTATGTGCAATATAATTCAGTTGTGTGGTCCTGGCTGCTTTCAGAGAGGTAGGCATTACTTGTTGTGTCAAACCTTTTAGTCTTCATTGCATACCATAGCTCATTATGGGGGATCATATCTTCAGGTGAGGTAACTTGATTAGTTTATGGACAAGCTGGGCAAGAAATCCATAAATATTTAAAACTGATGTATATTTACTACTGTAATACAGCATATTGAACTAGTTGTTTGGTTTGCCTGCCAGCATTTCAAAGTTTGAGTTTAATTATCACATTACCTAAGTCTGATGGCCAGTGTTTTTAATGGATTCATGCTTCTGCCCTTTCCTTCGTCTTCTCCTTAAGCTCTTCTGAGCGCCTTTGAGATCCAGAGGAATTGAAATCTCATCAGTTTAGGGCACTGACAAATGAAAATAGGTGACTAATGTTGATTGTCTTTCATATTTCATACTCTGATTGCCAAGAGTATCTCACATGCCGTGATCATTTAGAATCCTACACACTCAGGGTAGGCATGTTTTTGAGACTGACTGCAGTCAGTTGACAAAGAATATCATCATGAGCAGAAGTATCAGAAGAAAAAATTAAGACACAAAGGACCATTTAGTCTTATGGTCTGATCTACTCTCTATCCTCTTTTGTTACACTTCAGACATTTAAAAGCAGTATGAGGGCAGTAACCTGCATTTGGCTGAAAACTGTATTCCAGAAAGACATCTTGTCCTGGCTGGGGGGACATGTAATCATTAAACATTTCTTGGAACCTTTGTTAGCTTGTTCCAGTGATGCACTGTTACCTTGAGAAGAAAAATTGTATGCTTTATTTGAATCTGTCTGACTTCAGTTTCTCCTACAGCTTCCTGTTACACCATTCTCCGCTAGATTAGAGCCCTTCAGAATTCAGTGTTATTTTTTCTCATAGAGGTACTTATATGCCATAATCAAGTCAATCTTTTTGATGCAATAAACAGATTATGCTCTTTAAGTCTCACTTAGCAGCATTTTTCTTCAATTCTCAGGTCACATTTTCAGATCTTAATCTGCCCCTTCTACAGTTTTGCAATGTTTTGTTTGTTTTGGTTTTTCTTTTTAAAACATGAGCAGGAACACAGAATGCATCATCATTAATTCTGTGTAATCAGTGGTATATTCAGAGATAAAACAGTCTCCCCTACTTCCTACTCTCCTGATGCCTGTTAATCCTTCCTTTCACATTTCAGAGTGAGTGTTTATGATGAGTTTGTGACTACAACCCCTAAACTTTCCAGCAAGTGCCATCTCCTTCTACGTACACACCTACAATCCTTCAAGCTTGTTACAGTGACTCAGTTATAGTAACTATGCTTTAGCTATAATAAATGTATTTTGTTCAACAAGGTCCAGTTTGCCACTCATTTCAGACTACTTCACATGGTTCCTTGGTACCTTTACAATTTCGCTCCTTTTTTGTGTCACTTTCAGATGTGACCCTCTTTTCACAGAAGCGTACAACTCCTTTAGTGTCCTTTACTTTTTCTCATCAGTCATTTAGGCAAAGTTTAGCCAATTTAGCATCTGCTTTAATGATGTCATGGGGTACTACATTTTCTTTTGGACTATATTATAAGTCTAAATCATCAATATGCATGTAACCGAATGAACAATCTCATCAAAGAATAAATTTAAAGAAGTCTGATTAGAGCTGATCTTCATAAAAAAAGACTGGAATTATTTCTATTAATTTCTTTGAAATATTTGAAATTAAATGTTGCACCCATTATTATTTAGTGTGCTGATGTTAGCCTGTATTTTCCTCTGATTACACTTGCCCCTTTTTGACTATTGGTGTAATTATACCAATTGTAATTATATTAGCACCCCTTTCACAAGTATTCCAAAGTTTACTAAGACAAGTGAAGGAGCCCAAATATTTTTCTGGATCTGAGAGTAAAAGTTACCTAAGTTTGCTTACAGAAGAGTGGCCATGATTCCTATTTTTCTTAATTACTGGCAGGCTGGAGCAGTTCTTTATAATCCTCTCGATTTCCATCTACTTGTTTCTTTCGTAGCAGAAACGGACTTACTGAACATATTTAAATTTTCCATTTTAACATAAAACCACCTTATGATGATGGACCAGTACTATCACCGGGTTTTTTCTTTTGCTCCAAATACACTTTAAATGTATTATTTATCTTTAGCTCTTACAACCATGGATTTTTTTTCTTGTCTAACAACTTAGCAATTTCTGACATTTTAACTTGTAATTCATAACAGCTATAATTTATAAAATTTCTATTTGTTTTCTGTTCTTTTTCTAACTGCCACCTTTGAGTTTTTATGGTAAAGTTACTGCCTTCGGTGATTGTGAAGTCACAGTCTTTTGGCTGTTTAATAGGAACTTTAGGACAGCTCCTTTTTTGATGTTCACACTAAATATGTTTTGTCAATTCTCCTTACTGTTTTTCTCAGTTTGGGGAAATTAGCTCTTTTGAAGCATCAGAAATACATCATTTTGACTAGGCTTGTCTTTCATTTACCCATGATGAATACGATCAGATCACGATAGCTTGTTCCCAGGCAACAACGAACTTTTTAATTTAGTGATATCTACTGCTTTTATCACAAGGAGGCTCAAACCCTTACCTCTTGCAGTCCAGGATATCTAGTGGGCTACAAAATTACCTTCGCCAACCGTATAAGTTATTAATGACTCGGTAGAATCAGGTGTTAAGCTACAAAGGGGCTGCATTTGCTTCCCCACAAACAAGGAAAATTAAGATACTACAGGTGAATAAATATTTAATTCACGTTAGAATATTTCACTAGCTTTTGAAAATCTTTGCTGGACTGTAATCAGGGCTGAATTTTAAGAGAAGACATAAGGTTTTTGGGGCATTGGTAGTTTCAGATCTTTTTGGGACAAAAACACTAATGCCTTATGTCAAAAAGAAAGCTTGATTACTTTTTTAAATTTTATTTTAAGAGATACTAATTAGAAGGAAATAAAAGGATGAGAATTAAGAAAACGTGGAGGGGCAAGTACTGATCCCTCTGTCAACCAGTGACAGGGCCCGATGGAAGAGCCTGAAGTTGTCTCAAAGGAACTTTAGGTTGGATATCAGAAAAAGGTTCTTTACCCAGAGCAGGGTTGAGCACTGGAACAGGTTCCCCAGGGAAGTGGTCAGAGCACCAAGCTTGACAGAGTTCAAGAAGTATTTGGATGATACTCGGAGGCACATGGTGTGATTCTTGGCGTGTCCTATGCAGGGACAGGAGTTTGACATTATAATCTTTGTGGGTCCCTTCCAACTCAGAATATTCTCTCATTCTGTGGCTGTGAAAACTGCCCTCGGCGGGCGGCCGTGCCCGGCCGTGCTGATGGCAGCGGGCTGGGCAGGATGAGCCCGGCTGCTGACTGCCAGCCTTCAGGGGCACCCGGTCAGGCTTTATAGGCACCAAAACAAACTGTCGCAAGCGGCGAACCCTAGACTTCACAATAAAGGCGGCCCCCGGGCATTAAGCCACCCACCGCTCCTGCTAAGCGCAGCCTTCCCCGACCCTCGGGGGCAGCGGGCGCCCTGCGGGCGGCTCCGGCTCCCGCTCCGGCTGTGGCCCGTCGCCCTCCCCGCCGGGGGAGGCGGATGGCGCCGGGCCAGCCGCGCCGAGGGTATTAATAGGCGGCCCGGAGGCAGCGGTCGGGCGACAGCGGGGCGAAGGCTGCGGGCTCGGCTTGGCTTGTCTCGGCGCGGGAGCAGCCAGGGCCACGCTGGGGAAGTGCCTCCCATCCTCTCTAGGTCTCAGCGCGACAGCGAGATGGAGGGTAAACGCCGGCGGGGCACAGTCTCTTGTCCCTCTCCGCTTCAGCCGGGCTGCGCGGGGGCTCGGGGGAGGATGGGAGGAGGGAAGCGCCTCGCTCTCTGCCCATCTCGGGGCTTTTAACCCCTTCCAGCAGCCACCCCACCACGGGTGTCACCAAGCCTGTCGAGGAGGCAGACCTCCGGGCAGAGGAGGGAGTCAAGGTCGTTTCGCAGCCTGGGCTGCCTATTGGGTATCTACCTATAACCTCCTTTTGTTACAGCGCCGCAGCAGCGTAGCCGGAATGGTTTACTAAGGTACAGAGTCTGCAACAGTTATCATAAAACACTGTTCTGCAATGGTTTTTTTGGACTAAGTACCTGATCTTTAAAGAGTAGTGCCTTTTTTTTTTTTTCCTTCGGGCATCAAAATAAAACAGGCCTGTGATACAGTGATTCGCTTTGGAACAAAATATCTCAGTGAAGGAGAAGTTAATCCTGTCTTATATACTTATTATTAAGTTTTTTACCCACATTAAGAGGAATGCCTTGCATCATTATGTGATGAAAACTAAAATATGACAATATGTTTATGAAAGTTGGGAGTGTGGATGGCCTATGGTTAGTGCAATAATGAGACTGCTGGAGGAGCTTAGAAAATGCAGAGACTAAATTGTGGTACACCTAGCATTTAGGTGTGCTGTTATTTGCAAGGTTGAGAAACAAGGAATTCCTCAGGCTTGTGAGTGGAAGCTGGCTGCTAAGTCAGAAAATAGTAAGAGTGTTTGCAGGTGGCTGCCCCCTCTCCCACAAGATTAATATTCTTGATAAGGATTTCTCTACTTGTCTCAAATTGAGAAACACTTATAAAAACAGAAAAAAAAGGCTTAAGACCTAGTAAGTTATTTTTGGTATTTTGTTTTTGTAATCCTAAAAAAGGATGAAAGAGTAAAAAAGTTTTTGTTCTCAGATTGAGAAGTCTTCTAGCTTGTCTCCCTGAAGTTCATGTCTTGCAGTCATGGGTGATACAAGTTAGTAGCACTATATTGGTGGGAAAACCTCCAAACAAAATTATATATTTGAAAAAAAACTTCAGAAACTTAATTTTTTAAAAAACAATGACTCTGTTTTGCTTTATTTGATGTAAATTGAATGAACATTGTAAAATTACATGACAATTCTAGTATAATATGGTGATATATATGATATAATGTGATCTGGTCTGCATATTAGTTTAAGGCTGTACTGTAACGACAGCTGTACTACGTGAGTAGCAGGAGCAGTACTGTTTGAGTGACAGCAAAGGTGATTTGCTTCAGATGCAGCTTATATTTATATCCTCTGCCAGGACAGGACCAAAGCTATGCTGCCAGTAGCGACTAAGACGGAGATCCTGGTGGTTTAGCTGGGTAGTAGTGTTCTTGTACAAATATTACCTGATGTATGCTACTGAAAGTGTAATTTCCTTCCAAAACCGTTGGCTTGTGCTGGTAAGGCAGAATGTATCTGCAGCCTTGTTGCTGCAGGTTTTCCAGTCTCTTTTCCTTACTCATGAGTAGCCATCTGTAATTTCTCTGTACACTCTCTTTCAGGAAGAACTCTTTACTCTCTTTCTTTACCTTTGATGATTTGTTGTGTTTTCTACTGGGTTCTGTTTGGTGAACGAACTTTATATGACTGGGATGGTGAAGGAAGTAGGACTGTATTGTAGCTTTTTCTATAAGCTCATCTTAAGGTATTGGAGGAGTTTGGGGTTTTGGTTCTCACGGTGGTACAGCTTTGCTGCCTACTGAAAACTTTTTTTTCTTTTCCCTCAAGCAAATGGGAATCCATTGTTAAAACCAGAACTTCTAGGCTGATATGCCCAATTCTCTTTTCAATACTGATTTTATGGGCTCTTAGCTTTTAAGGTTGTATTAGAAAGCATCTAGGAGACAAAGACTGAAGGCACCTGCCTGTTGCAGCACTAGCATTTTGTTGCTTTGCATGGCTGGAGCAGCTGGCAAAGTGGACACAGTTGGAGCGGAGGCTTGTATATGCATGGAGTTAACACTGGCGGTGGCTGCTGCAGTGAGCTTCTGGGGTAACACTGTGGGTCCTTTTCCTTCTTTTTTTTCTTTGTTTATTTTTTCTTTTCCTTCTTTTTGTTTTTTTTTTCTTTTTTTCTTTTTTTTTCTCTTTTTTTTTTTTTCTTTTTTAAAACACTGTTAATGTATCTGAAGGTGTGCACTTGAGTTTTGTCTTGCTGGTTGCTAATTGACCCTAATTTCTCTCAGACATCACCATTGTCCATAAGGGAAACCTTCATGACTGTGCAGGGATGAGTAAGAAGATATTTTTTTTTTTTAGGCTATGCTTCTACTAACACAAAACCAGGAAAAATCTCATTAATAAGAGGGATTCATGCTGTAAATTTCTACTGGCTGTACAAAGGGACCTTAACTGCATATATCCCTCAGTCATTTGGGATCATGGTAGTTTTCTGAGATTGTTTTGGATGGAGAAAGCCTGGCAAGTTCTGTATTTTGAGGAAAAAAAATAGGTGAGCTGTTCTCTTGTGGGGAATAAAGACTGAATGTATTAAGCAGTCTCAAGCAAGTTGCTAGCTCATCAAGTATAACGGTCTGAGCTGGAAAGAGGAAGGGAGCAGCCAACATTTATGCAATATGCTGCTTTTTAACTTCTGAATTACTGGCTCATCACTGTGTATATGGCATGTTTGGGGCATTATGTGGTTTATGTCACCAGCCAATTGGAGAGGTGAGTCAGCAAACCCTTTGTGTCAGATGTTGCCATGTTGCCATCTCAGACAGCAGTAATATGAAGCGTGGTGAAACATGCTGGAAGTTGGTGTGAATTTAAGGCTCTGGTAATGTGACACTCAGGTTAGTATTTTGGTCAGAGCAAAGGTATGGAATCTCTCCAGTGTCTTAAAATCTGATCTGATGAGAGTTACTGAAATCTTTGCTAATATTACTTCATCAGAGGAAGGGAAAAAAGTGTGCAAGAAACAAGTATTTCATCAAATAAAGCCATTTGGTGTGAGTGCATTCATGATGCTGTAAAATTAATAAGAATTTTCTTGGCAGTTAATGAACATTTAGTGGAGAAGCTTAATTTGACATTTGAGAAGTTCAATAAATAATTTTTCTTTCTTGATTAGGGCATCTTTTAAGCTGTCACTTATATAACCAAGAATTGTCACTTTTTTGCATTGAGGGGTCTTGTTCCATACTGATGCAGCTATTATTGGCTATTAAACAGTTTAAATTTATGTGACTTAATTTCCCAGCCTTAAACTATTTCCCAGCCTTAAACTATTTTAAGCTGCCTGCTTCTTTAAAACCCATTTATATTTGCATAAGCTTTTATTACACATTCAAGGCAGAAAAAATGGACACATTGGAGTACATTTTTGTATTTCTGTGTCTTCCCCCCTGCTCAGATTTGCGGTAGTTTTTTGTGCTCATCCCTGATGTTTACAGAGACTACCTCTTCAAGCTTTGCAAAAATCAAAATTTAAACTTATAATGGCCTTTTTTTTTCTTTGTCTTGTGTCATAAACTGCAAAAGTTCTTGGAGGTAGTTGATTGTAAAACATATGTAAGTCAAGGATACTCAACAAAACATGTCTAAATTTGGGCCATTTCCCCCCTATTTTATTCTGCCATCTGTGCACATACATTATTTTAGCATTAATGGGGTTTATATATGTGCAATGAGGGAATAATAAATTGAAAAGGCAAATGGTTGTTTCTTTGTGACATATCAGTAGAGGTTTTCTATTGATTATTGTCAGGCCTACACTAAAGGTAATGAAAGGTGCCTTTGACCTGATTCAAATGTATGTATGTCCATCTCTATTACTGTTTCTTGAGTACACATGACCTTTTTTTTTAATGAGAAACTTGTCAAGTGTCAGTAAGTAGAATCATCTTTTAAAGTTAAAGTCACTGGGACAGAAGTTTTTCATTGCCATGAATATGATGAAGAAAGTTGTTCTTAGTGACCAGGGACTTCTGTCAGCAAAGCAGCAATAACTTTACAAAGTAGTTGGTTAAATATAGATAATTTGGAAGAGTTTCTGGCTTTAAAGCTTGGATGTCTCTGCCCTTTGTTATGTCTCGTCTTATGTAAGCTGAAAAGCCTCATAAATATGATCTTATCCATTGGCAAATGTCAGGGTTTCAACTGAAAGGTTGTCTCTGAGTGGCATGACTTCTCTCTGCTAGTTACACTGCAAGGCAGCTTGGAGTGTCTCCTGAAGCTGTTTTAACTCCTTTTTCTCAAGCAGACCTACTCCATTGCTCAGGGATTATTGGAGACAATATATCTTGTTAAAAAGCTGTTGCACCAGCTTGGAGGGGAAAGAGCAAGCAGAAAGTGCTGTACATGCCTGGTATTTGGTTGCAATGCTAATGCTGAGGTCAAATGGCTTATTCAAGTTTTGGCATGTTCAAAAACCAAACAACTGAAAAACTCCAACAAAATTAGTTACCCATCTTCTGCCTTTGTTAGAGGAAAAATGGAAGACATAGGTGCAGTCAGACTACAGGTGTTGTGGTGGCTCTTTGGGCCTCTCTCAGCTGCCCTTCTGTCATAGGGATCATACGGTCTCACTGGTGAGCCCTAGCATACAGATTATGGTCAGATCTGTGCTTCTACCAGGCATCATCCAGGATGATACTCTAGAAAATGGCGATTAATGTCTTCTGCTGTCACTTGCCTGTGACACCCAGCAGCTTGACCTCCTGCAGGAGGGGCTTCCCAAAATCACATAGCTAAATTCCGACCAGGCACAATCTGAAGTGATGCTAGGGACCCTTCTGGGTACCTCATCTGTGTGACTGATCTCGATGATCTGAGAGGCAACATTTTAACAGTCTGTGCAAAGCAGCTTACTCCCTTTTGAAAGTGCATTGGGCTACTTTGAACTACTTTTATATTGAACTAATATGCTAATAAATTGTGAGTATCTTCATAGAAACTAGTTCAGAGGCTCCAGTGGGCTGGAAAGTTGCGTCCTGATTTACTATTCACTAGCTTCCCTGTATTAGTAAATAAGAGCGTATCTCAAAGCTATGTTGTAGACATGAGTTAATGGACATCAATAGGAAATCCTTTGCAGGAAGCAGAAAATGGGGAAGTGTTTATGATATTAAAAAAGTAAGAGGAAATGAGTTATTTTAACTATAACTTGAGTGTAAAGGTAAAACTTCCTAAAATGAAATCTAGACTTTTCATCTATTTATACATTTTAACCTGCATAAAACAAAATTTTAGTTGATTACTGCTTTCTTAGTCGATTTTGAAAGACTGGAGCTAAAAATTTATTTTATATTATGACTAAAATATAGTTCTTAGATGAAATTACAGGCTGTCATGAACTCATTTAAATCAAGTAGCAGAATTTCCATGAGGAAAAAAACCCCTATTTGTGTCCTTATTGATTTTTTTCCAATGGGAACCAGAAAAATCTCATGTATTCCATATATTCTATATGAGTCACACATATGTTCTTCACATTTGTCTGAACTTAGCCTCCTGAAGTTAACTTGGCTATCCCCTGCAGAGTGCCTTTGATTGACTTGGATTCAGTCACTTCCCTTCACAGAAACAAACGTTTATTATATGTTCATTATCAATGTGCAATTTTTAATTAAAATAAAAAGAATTTTGTTTCTCAAATGCTTCTTACACCCTTAGCAGGTGTTAAAAATTAGAACATGTGAGCTGAGAGCCTCTCATTCGGTTTGGGGAGTTGGGATTTCCATTTCATAATTGGTATTTGCCATTTTCCAGTTCTTCATCAATTCTGACTCTCCACAGCCTTTCTTCCTAATTAGAAATATTATAACATGAATCATTCCTGCAGTTACTTGGTTAGGGCATTGCAAAATTGTTATGAAATATGAAGATCAACTCCTGAGGTTTGGCTGCATCAAAATTTCTGATTTTTTTTTCTTAACTTTTGTCCACTGGTTTTGATGTTTTTCCTCCCCTCCCTCCCACTGCCCCCCCTCCCTCTGCAAATTCTTCCTAGAACTGTCATGTATAGCAGGAACTTGGCCAATAGCAAAACATGACAACATGTCATGGGTATTCAACTAAAAAGGCTGCCCCCTCAGAACTCTGGAAATATCTCTGCGAGTGGGACCTCTGTCCTAGTGTGGGCCTTGTGTTCACTGTCAGATACTTGTTGCTGGGTTTCCCCTCCAGATTCCACTCCCCTCCTAAGCTTTCATTTCAGAATAGTAAATCCAGGTGTGAGATAGAGAATAGGACCCACTTGTGCTGTTGCTGTTCAGTGCTAGCAGTGTTCTCAATGAGTCTATTCAGAGGCTTTTGAGCTCATACAGAAGCGCTTTTTTTTCTTTGGGTCTGGCTCTGTAAAGGTCACATTTGCCTTCTCACAGTTGGAGGATTCCTGTGGGAAGGGGCTGTTGCAGCCCTTCTGAAGGGGAAGCAGCCAGCTTATTCTCTGTCCACAGGCCTGGTCCATAAACCTGCAAAGCAGGAATATGTAATGTAGGGGGAATTGCAAGGGTCCTACTGTAGTGTGCCTACTTTTTTTTTTTTCCTTTCATGTGGATGGCTGTACCAGGACATCAACTCATTTTATATAAAGGACTTTAAGAAACCTGCATCTCCTTTACATTGCAACAGGCTTGGGAAATATGTTTACTAAGAAACAAGGTATTTTTGCATTAAGACTGGAGTGACTCTACTTCATTCATATACGTAGAAAATGGTGATTAAAGAAACTCAAGTGTCTTTGAAGATTATATATACCAAGGGACTGAAATTGCTGCGTAGTGTGGAACAGATTTGTGTTTTAATGTGTTGATATGTGATATGGCAGCACAGTAACCCATGAAACATGGCGGTATGGAGTCTTGACACTGAAGTCACTTGTTTTCTTTTGCTGGACACAGTTAAAAGAAAATACTGAGGTATTCTGAAAGATGACCCATGATTAGATCATACAGAATGAGAAATGTAAAATTTGTTGCTGATTAATGCTTGCAATCATTATTGCAGGTGTTACAAAACAGGAATATGTCTTTGGTCAAAGCCAGCTTTTTGCATTCCCTTGAGTAGTAAGTGGTGCTAATACAGTGTAAACTGAGCAGGATTTGACCCTGGCATTCTAGCACAAGGTACTCTTTCACAACAATCCCCTTCTGTTTCCTCGTTTTCCTTGTGAGCAGTAAATCTTTTTGGTCATTTCATGCTACTCTCCCAAACGTTGTTACAATGTGTTGTTACAATAGGGCAAGCACAATGATTCAGTTTCTTTTCACAGTGCAAGGATTTAGCAATCAAATACGGAAACACAGATGCAGCTTTTAAAACACTTGGTAGTGCTTACACAGAGATACAGAAATATCTGAAAAAAATGTTTGTTTTTTTCTGTATGTCATTCCAACTCCAATGAATTTATGTTTTCTGCTGGGAAAATAATACTGATCATAAAAATGAAATATTGGTTGGATATTCTTAGGTTCCTCTAGTAGAATATTTCTTTCAGGATGAAATGTGGGAATTACAAGCTTGATTTTGCTGCTGCTGAAGCCAGTGGCTGAATGCCCAATTGCCTTCAATTGGAGCAGGATTGAGTCTTCTCTTTGTAGAAGGATATCTTGAAGAGTCAATAATTCTTAATCTCTGTTTTAAGGCACTTCCATTTGATAAAGTTGTAGTTCTGTTTCAAGCCTAGAGCCATTTGGCTGAAATTGTATTTGATGTGTTTTCTGGAAGTCTGTTTTCTAAGTCTGCTTAGGAGTCTGTTTCTGTGTTCTCAAACAGAAAATAACATATTTATTGCAGCTCCATCTCTAGACTTTTTCCCTATCGTGTTTGAAAACAAAAGAGGTATATGTGACAAGATGCTGTTTCTACAAAGGAGCTGCATGTGGAACATATCCCTTTAGTGCAGTCAGATGTGAAACTTATATATAAAAGGCTAAAAATTCTTGGAAAAGAATGTTTTGAGCATTTGATATATGATTTTATTTTTTAAGAGACAACATATATTATCAGCTCATAAATATAGTGTGTGTTTTTCAGTGTAGATGCAGAGCTCTGAGAAGGTGTTAAAAGCATGCTATTTAATTGGGATACTGTGACATAAAAAGTGAACCTAGAACCTTTCTGGAGGTTCACCTATCTAAAACGTAATAGATTGGTCATTGGCTCTTTTGAAAAATGTGATAAAAAGAAAAAATGTTATGGAATTTACTATGTTAATCTACTTACTTTTTCTCTTCAGGATTTCACTGCAACCATGAGGAAACACATTTATTTTTTTGATAAAGAAGAGTTTGGAAATCTGATAAGAACTCCGGAAGTCAGACAGTTATAAGTAGAAGATTAAATATCATGGCATTTGATACTTTGATAGAAATCATGAGAGTTGGGAATAGTGTATTGATGGCTTGCAAAACCTGAATCCTTTACCTCATAGAATGTGTATGGGGCTCGATCTAGGCACTTACTGTGAAGTAATTTTGCTCTAATTTCAAGTTATGGTCTTACGGTATCTTTCAGGGCAGAATTTAGCTCAACAAGTTCAGATTGAAATGATAAGTTATAACAAAAAAGTTGTTGAGAAAGTGGTAAATAATTGCAAGGAGGATTATTCCATGAAATAAAAATATGGGCTAAGTCCTGAACTTTTTGTTGAAGCTTTAAACACATAAAATGTTGTAGAAATGAAGGCTCTCTCTCATCCCTTTCTCCTAAACTCTCTGCTTTGCTTTTCTCTTTCATAGACTGTGCCTGAAATCCAACACAGATGTGGGGACTAGGAGTAGACTATCGCCCATTTTCCAGAGCAAATCCTCTTCCTCAGGATACACAAAATGTCCTAGGGAGACTGTAAATTGTGTATAGAGGTGAACAGGCTTGCTTTAAATAGGAACCTGTTAGACCTATCACCTAGCCCCCTAAACCCATGACAGAAAAAGTGAAGTAAAATTCTGGTTTTGCTTTTCATAGAATTCCTGGAAAAAGATAATTTTAAAGTCATGGAAGTACTAGTAAAAGTGACAGGAGCAGGGCTGATGCAGTTACCAGTAGAAACCTTTTGGACAGCTCTGGTTCTAGCAGAGGCCAGAGAGATGGAGCAGAGCAACAGCAAAAAAAAGGAGTTAGTGAGTTCTCTTGCTCCGTTATCTATTCTTCTTGTAACCAAAGGAATTGTCAACATCTGTGCTCTGTTATAGTTATTCTCCCATATAGTTTTTTTAGATCCTGTTTTGTTGTTGTTGTTGTTGTTTCATAGCAACAAAACACCTTTGGCAGACATGGTGATGATAGCATCTCCAGGTGATGTTAAGGTTAGGATTCTTTTTTGTATTTATGCTAAACTCTGGATAGTACTTCGGCAGCTATTTATGCATCAAATAACTAACTCTCAATTAAAAAATAATCTCTGTTCTGTCTGCCCAAAGACCTAATGCCTTTCAATTCCTTGGTAATACCTTGTCTTGCAAAGTTGACCTACATTTTTCAGAGAGAAACTTCTAAGATATTTGCAAAGCTGCAATTTCCTTATAGTGCCTTGCCCGTACTGTGCTGGGAAGCATGATGAGAATTGATATTTTTGATGTCTGTGATTTTCCCTCTTTGCCTGTTAAAGATTTAATACTGTTTACCTCCTTGTTCTCTATCTGTCCCATAAGAACTTTTATGTGTCTGCTATAACAATGTGCCGAAGGCTACTCTGTTCAGCAAAATTTAGTATATTGCCCATTTGGATTAAAAAATAGAAGTAATTCCAGAAATGTGTGTGTGTGTGTTTCATTTTTATCAGCAGCATTATGGGAAGCCTGAGGTCCCATCTCATGATAGAATTTTATCTTATTTGTCATATCTTTCCTGATAAGTCAAAGTGAACTGGATAGCTTCTTTGAGTCCTCAGAAAATAAAAGCTCATGGGATTGACAGGGTTTCTTTCAATCAGTGGACCTTGAAAGGATGCACCTTTCTAAGCAGCATTGTTGTTCTTCTATATCCTCCTGTGCATGAGGAGCTGTAATTATGATAAGAATGATGAATGTGTCAGACTGAAGTGTCTGGCAGTCTTCTGGAAATTAGGTTTTTTGTTTAGACCTATGCAAGAGCCACCTGTCTTCTGTACTTTGTAACTGGAGCGAAAATTAAAGCAAAAGATAGAGTTGTTTTGGGCATAGAATTTTCTCCATACATCACAGCCTTCCACCATCTTCACTGTAGATGAAGACGACCCTTCATGGCAGTGCTGCCTGGCTTTATGGATCTCAGCTATTCTAAGGCAAGATCCGTGAACAAATACTGTCTGTAAACCTAGATAATTTGGCTTTGGCAGTTACCGCTTCTCCTTTCAGGGCTATACTATTTCAAATGTCTGTTCCCTTGATATCTCCAAATGTCTCACTTTTATCTTCTTTGTCACACTGATGAAAACCAGAGTCCTGATCTTGCCATATGAAATCAATACATGAAATGGATACGTAGTTGTCACTATTGGCCAGTGTCTTACAAGCGTCTTGGATGGGCTTTCAGAAGTAATATAAAGGGGGAAGTAGCAAAGTGTTTATGGAACAGATCAGGAGGGTGTATCTTGTGGGTAAAGGTGAAGGAAAAGAAAGAGATCACCCTTGGAGTAGTGAATAAATGGAATAATCTCCCTAGTATGTTATTGTGATTAGTGACTGAAGAAACTTCATAGGATAAGGGCAGAAAGAAATACGGGTATGTGATACTGAGAGCAGTCTCAAGAGGTTTTTTTTCATGGAGTGTGGGACAGTGAAGCACTTCGCAGACTGCGGAAGACTTAGAGCAAGAGAACTGGCTAGTGAGGAGGAGCATACAGGAAATCAAGCTGAAAATTATTTCAGGAAGAAAGGGGAGCAGAAGGGATAGCATGTGGAGGGAAAAATTTTCAGCTAAGGAAAATGCCTATTATCTTTCACTGTATTTATCCAGCTGTAATGTGTTCTAAGCCAGAACTTTATTTTCCTCTGTGTTTTGGAAGGTCCCTTGCACGATTTTGTATGCAATAGAAAGCAGCAGATACAATACAGCAGATTATTATTTCCTAAAGAATAGCAGTCTAGGTTAGAAATAACATGTAACTTTTTTGTCTGTAAAGATTCTTCCACAAAAAGCTAGGATTTTTGTATGTGTAAAAAGTCCCTTGAGTTTTTTCTTGAGTTGACTGAATCTTCAGCAATGAAAGAATACTTTTTTAGTTTATTTAGTTATCCAGACCTTTCTCCAATAAGTTATTTACCTTGCAGTTGGTGTTTGCAAACAAGAGATGCTCCAGAAGAAGAATGCTGTTTTGGTGGATGGAGTCATTCTAAATGGTCCAATAATGGACTCAAAAGCAGGAGAGAAGTTTGTGGAAGATGTCTGTAAACTTATAATGGAAGAAGTTGTCCAGAAAGCTGACGATGTAACACAAAAGGTAAAGCAACAGCGTGCTTTTGGGAATTTCTAATGGAGATAATGAATAATAAATAATTATTTTTTTATAAGCTGTATTTTATTGCACTTTATAGCCTCAGAATTGCTTCTAGTCTGTGCCTGGCTCTGAAATAGAAAGACAGCCTTAAAAATTCAAAAAGAATATATTATAAAACCTTCCAATAATTTAATTAGCATACATATCTGCCAGAAAGTAATAATTTTTTTTTTCTAATCTCAGAGTACAATAATAATTTTTTATGAGATCACAAATGGCTGTAGTGTTTTTCTTGTTTGGAGTGGGATGAGCGATTTGTTTTCTTCTCCGGGGCAATGGTGTTGGAGAAGAAGGAACAGTGGATATGGCACCATGGTGAAAGGGCAGCATCATGAGATTCCTGTGGATTTTGCAGAACTCCTGCTTAAGGGGCTATATGGGAAGAAGGCCTGCAAATAAATCATACTTCCCTTTGGACATGTACTGGTTGCTCCCATCCCTCGGCAGAATAGTATCTGAAAATGCTGTGGTTACAAAATCTTAGTGAAGGACCAGATTTGAGCTGCAGCCCTCTTTCTCTTCTGCCTTCCACCATTCCCCACTCTAATTTTTATGGTTGAGCAATGCCCGAGAGGCAATAAAACCAACTTTACCAGATGTGTTTTCTGGTGTTATGCTGCCTTGCAATGGGAAGTTTTGTGAAAGCTGTGCTGAATATAGTGCTCGCCATGTATCTTTATAACCTCTTCCTCCTAGCTAACACTGATGGTGTCTGCCCTCTCCTCATCACTAGGTCTGTGAATGGCAAGCCCCTGAAACTCTTAAGCAGATTCTTGACCTGGAAATGAGGGACACTGGAGAATGTCATCAGAAACTCCTGAAGCTGTGCCGGGATGTTATACAATACAGCGTCAAAACCAGTAGGAGTGTGATTTCTAGTGCAGTTATTTTATATACTAATTTAGGAACACAGGATAATGCTTGCAAAGCTCTGTCACCTTTCAGGGAACCAGGGGTATGAATGTTTGTTTTCTGCCTGCCTATACAATTATGCAAACACTTGGCTATGTTTCTGTTGTTTGATTGAATGCTGGTCACTATAGGTTTCATTAAAATGTGTGGTAATGGCAAACTAATCAAAAACTAATTTATATAATTCCATTGACATAAATGGTAAATTCTGTGATTTTGTAGTCCTGTGAAAGTCATCTGGAGATGTTTGATGTTGTAGTCTAACAACAGAGGAAGGAGAAGGACCTTTGTAATTTCCAGTTACAATTTCTCATTTGAATGATGAGATTTGGAGTTGCCATCATTGCCCTCACAGTGGCGATTAGTGATGATTACCCTCTATTTATTATTATTCTTTTTGAGCAGTAGTTTTGTAGGGTGTTAATTTGCTGATGGGCAGTAATTCCTGACCCAGACCCCACGAGAAGAGAGCCTGCAGTGTTTCAGAGACGGTACGCCACATCTCTGCAGGATTAGTTCTCTACAGCTAACCTTTCTTCAGCATGTGTAGCATAATTCAATCTTAGCAACATCTGTTCAGAAAACATTGCTGTAAATCAGTAGCTCGCGATTTCATACGTGGTATGGTTTAAGCTGTGTTTTGGAAAGTGAGGAGGACATTTGATGTAGTCAGTTGTGCTTTTCCGGGCTATGTTCTCTGCTGGAGTCACTGTTGCTACAAAGTAAAAGGGTAAAATCATTTTTGAGTGAACTCTTGCCTTTGAAAACCATAGAAAAGTAGCAATACGAGTTCACTAAAAATATGCGGAGATAATTACCGAGTTCCTGGAAAAAGTTCAGTTTATCTTCTTTCTGCAAATTACCTTCAGATTATACTTCGTTACACTGTGTCACCTTAGAAAGGATGTTGTATAGAAAAGTGTGCAGTGTCCAAGTATAGACATTTATTGAAATTCCAGATATAATACAGATGGAACCATTTGGTTTACCCGGTTTTACATGAAAAAGTACTATGCTGTGGATTAAAATTTAGGTGGTGATCCCACTGTTGAAATGGCTTGCTTTTATAGTCAGCAATAGTATAGAATTTTTTCATAATAATTTATATCTCAGTGTTTCAAGGCAAGTAAGCAAATTCCCTCAACTTCTCATTTTAAGTGTACAGCAAATTATTCCAAGCTGTTATGCTACCATTCTCTCTCAGTGTTGACTCTTTGGTAAGAGCATAAGCACAGCTGCTTGGGATCAGCAGATTCCTGTATTCTACTGCTTAGCAAAATTAGGCTGAGAATCCATTGTGGCTTCTAAAACCATTGTTTAAAGCTACTATGTATACTCGATTATCTATTTTTTTTTCTCTTTTTGATTTGTAAGACCTGTAAACAATTTGTATTCACTCTGTGCACTGCTTGCACAAGTACAAGCCTTGTTTTGAGGTCTGAAAGTACTTACTAAATTTACTTTCAAAGGACTATCTAACCTAAGAAAAGGACAGTAAATCCAGAGATTATTGAGAGAATGAGGTGAATTGTAATTTGCAATGATTGGCATTCAACTGAGAGAGACTGTGAAGAATTCTCTTTTTTTTTTTTGGTATATTCTGACACTTTTTTATCTGTATTTTCAGGTCACCCAAGATTTTTCAATCAGCTCTATGCTGGAATAGATTATTACTCATTAGCGGCTCGTTTCATAACAGAAGGACTGAACCCAAGTGTGTAAGTATAGTTCTTTGTCCTCTGGATGATAAATTAGCATGTCTTTTAAAATAACTGTGTTTTTTTGGTTCCTTGCATGTGATTTCTGTTTTCAGTGTTATGGAAGAGGTAGGAATTGTACAAGAATTTGAGAGAGAAAATAGTCTGATTCAGATTGTCTGAACAGCTCAGCAGAAGGTTGACTAATCTGATGAGGCCTTTTTTTTCTTGTTTGTGAGGTGGGCTTTAAGAGGAGAGATCTTTTCCAATGCTTTTATACCTAGATTATTTTACTTGGTACATAAAAATGAATTCATCAGACTTTAAGTAGTTTTCCATATCCTTTGAGGTATTCTGAGGTTACCTGTCTACTGTTGACTTGCAAATATAAAACTAAAATTTAAGTGTGTGACCTACATTAAGAGCAAATTCTGATGTATTACTTTGAGAGTGGAGGTGTAAGTGTGATGCTGTGAGGAACTAAGCAATTCCTCTACTGGGTTCAATGCAAAATATTTTTACTTTAGAATTCTACTGCAGCTGCTAGATTAGGAAAAGGTACAAGAAGCCTTTATTTAGTTTCAGCAATACTCTTTGGCATGAGTAATTTTAATACCAAAGGTGATGCTTTTATTTTTGCTCAGATATACGTATGAAGTATCCCCTGTGTTTCTGTTGGTGGAAGAAGCAGTTATCAAGAAAATGATTGAGTTCATAGGCTGGGAAGAAGGTGATGGTATATTTAATCCAGGTAGGAACAGTTCAGACCTCAAGCTGAGTCATTGTAAACCACCTAAGATGATTAATTCTATGAACATTGGAGTAATGTAAAATATTTGAAAATGCATACAAACGTTTAGTGATATACACACACAACTATTTAATGTAGGCTTTCCTTATGTGTTTCTAGTAATAATTTGGTGATTCTGATCATTGGATGAATGAAAACAGTTCTACATTAAATATAGTTATATGGAAAGTAATTGTTACTGACAACCTTCTTGACCTTATCAACAATACCAACAGCCTCATTGGAATGAGTCAACTTAGTTGACAGGCAGGGAGCTGATGTATGTGCTAGACTAACCAGCGGTGCCTATAAACTGTGAGAGGAAGAGTTTATATGAGCTTAAGTCCTCTGAGGTTTTAAAATTTTATTAATGCAGTGGTAAAGCCAAACAGATATTTCTTCAGTTGCTTGATAAGGCATGGTTTTCAAATGTTCTGTAAGGCAATGTTCCAGTCCATTGTATTGAATCAATGAAGCATAATGCTGATATTGCTAAGATTATTCAGATAACAAATTATTAGGCTCGATGTGAAGATTTTGTGTCTATTTTGAGGGGAAGAAGAGGAATAAAATGAGTAAATGAACTTAAATTCCCTCTCCAAAACCAAAACAAAGTCAGTAATTCTAACCTACATGTGAGTAGTAGAAAAATAATTAAAAATGCCTAATTTTTTAAATATCTTAATGGTATGGATTCTATTTTTTTTGGTGGTAGTTTTATGTAGCTGTCTTTATTATTGTTTTGATTTTGTTCTTTTACTTGGATAAAACCCATCCATATCTTACCTTGCAGATCTTCCAGTTCTCACTCACTGTGTTTGTTGCTTTTTCTGAAGGCTTTTATCTCCCTGTAGTACTCTGAGGCCTGGTTGCTCAAGAGATCTCCTGGGCTTTGTATAGTGCAGCCACAGCTGAGCTCAGTGCAGGCAGCTAAACTCACACTGCTTCAGGGCAGATGGGAAGGAGTTGTGGAAGGATGCTCTCTGTTGGGAAGGACAGCTTGGGCACAGCTCTTATTCCTCTGGAAACATCCCCAAGGACAGTTCAAATACACCCTGTTTCCAAATGTGCTGCAGAGTCCAAAGTTCATTTTATGCCTGTAGCCTTTGAGGGAAGGAATAAACTGTGATGAATTCATTACTAGGCTAACTGTATGGTTTATTTTTTTTCTAATTGGTCAAATAGTTAGGACAAGTGCTAGTATTGTGGTTAAAACAATATTTGTCTGTCTTTTTCTGCAGGTGGCTCTGTTTCTAATATGTATGCCATGAACTTAGCCAGATACAAGTTTTGTCCTGAGATAAAGGAAAAAGGCCTTGCAGGCCTGCCAAGGCTAGTCCTGTTCACTTCAGAAGAGGTAAAAATAAAACAACAAAAAAAAAGCTTTTTGAACTTTAGTTTTCCATGGCTGCAAAATGATATAATTTGCGTATCTGATGACACACTGGTACAAAAATTTTCACATCAGTGTATGATGAAATATTGGAGCCAAGTGGAGAAGTCTGACGGTAAATGTCCCTGCAGAAGCTTGTTTGCTTGCTTTCAGAAAACAAACACAGATGTTCCTGTTTTGGAAATGGCTGATGTAAGAATAGTTTGTACATGGAGCAAACCTGAAGCAGTATGCATGTAGTGTATTGCAGAGGTCTGCAGCATTTGATTTCCCACAATATAAAGTGTAGCAGGAACTGAGGTATGTTTTGGATGTCAAAGGTTTTTTTTCTGCATGTTTAATTTGTACAAAAAGGAGCAGTTGTGGAGCTGTAAGATGACTCTCTGCAACTTCCACTCTGCCCTATGTCTGAATACAGATTGGTTGTGGTGCAGAACCAAATCCAACATATGCCTCTTAGAAAAAATGATGACCCTTTAGACAGTTCTTCTTTAAATAAATGAAAATATGTGGCTAATTTTAAAGTTTTTGAGTACTATCTGTGCAAAATGCATGTGGGATACATTTATTCTAAAGGTAATTTTTGAGGCTTTTTTCTCTTGCCTGTCTCTTCATTATTAAGAGTTTTATCTTTTGATTCGTACAGAGTTGTTATTCATTCTGACTCCACTATATAAAGGCCCAGTGGAAGCAAGAACCTTGTTGTATTAGTAAACATCTAGTTACTAGAATAATTTTGGATCAGAATTTTATGCTCCAAACAGTTTGCAGTGTAAATAGATAAGAGGCTTATTTTGAAGAAGCCTGAGGAATGAGGAGAATGCGTAAGTTTTCCAACACAGAACATGTATTTTGGAACTGAGTCCCAATATTCTAAATAAAGGAATTTTTTTTTGTTTTTTTTTTTTTTTCCTCAAGCAAGATATATTTAGGCTTGTTTTTTTTTTTCTGAAAAGTGGGTATATGAAATGACATGCCGTTTAATCCACAGTGTTACAACTTCAAGATAGTCAAGGAGGTAAAAATGAGGTTGAAGCAAGTTCTAATGTTTTTGAAGTGAAGCACATAAAATTTTTATTATGAAGTAACACTTTATTTCACTGCAAGATTTAATGAACATATATATATTCTCCTACTCTAAAATAAGCAGGCATTTAATTTCATGTCAAAAGAAATCTTAATTGACCCCCAGAGTAAATTTATTTTGATGCGTTTTCTTCACCAGAAACACCAATACCATAAAGCATAGAGCTGACCAGGGAAAATAAATTGGTAAATTATTTGTAAGGCCATGCTTTTAATCTCTAATACTCTGCTTGATTTGCAAAAACATGTTGTATTTAGTGCTCAATAATCACTTGCTCTAAAACTGCTGCTTTTAGATATTATGACTATTATTTATGATATTATGACTATTTTCTAAGATCTGCAGTGTTTTTTCATGGTTGTGACAGAGGGGGTGGGCATAGTCATATATGCTTATTTTATGTCCACCAAAGATGCCTGAGTCCAAGGTACATGACCTTTTGGAAGCTTTTGTTCAGATATGTCATGTTGAGAATATATGTAACAAATGGTACACACTGAAGATAAGTACATAAGTGTTTGTTTCATACAATATAATTTTTCTTATTTAGAGTCTTATTTAGTATTTTGTGCCTTTGAATCACAGAATCATTTTGGTTGGAAAAGATCATCAAGTCCAAACTTTGACAGATTATCACTGTGTAAACTAGACCATGGCAATAAACATGGCAGCTGTTTCTTGAACACCTCCAGGGACAGTGAGCCCATCATCTCCCTGGGCAGCCTGTTCCAAAGCTTAACAACCTTTTTCTGAGAAGAAATTTTTCCTAATGTCCAACGTGATCCTCCCCTGGCACAGCTTGAGGCTATGTTCTCTTGCCTTGTTGCTGGCTGCCTGGGGAAAGAGGCTGACCCTCACCTGTCTATAGACTCTTTTCAGGTAGTTGCAGAGAGTGATAAGGTCTCCACTGAGCCTTCTCTTCCCCTGGCTAAACAACTCCAGATCCTTCAGCCACTCCTTGTAGGAATTGTGCTCCAGTCCCTTCACCAGCTTCTTTGCCCTTCCCTGGACACGTTCTAGTTCCTCAGTGTGGTGAGGGGCCCAGAATTAGACACAGCATTCAAGGTATGGCCTCACCAGTGCCAAGTACAGGGGAACAATCATTGCCCTCGTCCTGCTGGCCGCACTTTTCTTGATACAGGATGTCATTGGTCTTCTTGGCCACCTTGGCACACTGCTGGCTCACAGTCAGCTGGCTGTTGACCAGAACCCCCAGGCCATTTTCCCCGAGCAGCTTTCCAGTTATTCTTCACCAAATCTGTAGTGCTGCATGTTGTTGTTGTGATCCAAGTGCAGGACCTGGCACTTGGACTTGTTGAACCTCGTACTCTTGACCTTGGCACACTGATCCAGCCTATCCAGATCTTTCTGCAGAGTCTTCTTACTCTCTGGCAGCTCAATCTCCCACCTAACTTAATGTTGTCTGCAAACTTACTGAGGGTACACTCAACCCCCTCATCCAAAAATCCTTAATTTTTGTTGTGGTATGGTGTTGGTGTTGTTTGTTTTTGTTGTTGGTTTTGTTTGGGTTTTTTTCAACTAAGAGGTACCTGGAAAAGCAAATTGTTTAAAAAACAAATCCTGGAGAAGTGAACAGCCTGTCTTTAGCTTCGTCATGAATCAGACAACAGCATCGGTATGGCAAAGCCATAGGCTATAATGAATAGAGGATTGATATGAGGTCAAAACACAATTGCTCAAAGCTCTTGTGTCATTTTAGGGCTTGACTGTACACTATGTTCAAATGAAATAATTTTTCCCTTGAGTTGACAAGTCCCAAAGTTCCAGTTTGTCACTGGGTGGATTGAAAGAGTTGCCCTCCTGCAGAGCAAGGGAATGCATGACTTGTCAATGACCCAATTTTATGTGATCCGGACTTACGTATTTTTGTATGTTCTTGGATAACATGAGATGTGTATTTAATGTGTGGCCCTTACATGCCCTGTTTGACCTTCAAGAATAAAAAAGCTCCTTGATCCTGTAAGTAAAATGCCTAGCTAATTAAAATTGTGGTGATACACTGTGAATGCTCTTTATGCTGCTACTCTCTAGTACTTTTGCTGTACCATTACAGAGGGATTGCTCTTGAGACAGTGGCAGTAGAAGAGTAATTTTTATATCCTACTTCCTTGTGGCATGATTTGTGGCTCTGAAGGAGCTGAATATAGTTGTAGTTATAGATACCAGACCACTTTTTTATCACTTTTTGCTATTTGAGTCCCGCCTGAAACCTATTCTGACGTAAATATATATTGCATTAATCTGAAAGGAAGACATTTGCTAAATTTGAGGTAACCGAGGGTAGAAGAGGATGTGTAAACAATTGAAATGTGCATGCTGATATGAGCAGTTTTTTAGTTCCACAAAACTAAATTCCTCCCCAGTGCAACTTGCTCATGAAAGTAATAAAGTGAGGGAACACAACATTAACTCATCAAGTTGTCCCCTGTTGAAATTATAACAGGCAAAAATGAATAAAAACCAATCTGATAGTAATGTAATTGCTTTATGCAATCATGTTTCTAGGAAACTTTTCAAAATCAAGAAAGTACAAATTTATCTTCTGTTTTAATGAGCACAGGATGGAAAGTACCTTGTTCGTGCAAACATTATTAGGAAATGAAAACTACATCTAGCTATAGGTAAACAGTACAGCAGCACATCTTAAATGCACTCTTCCAATTTGATCTTCTGGTCAAAAGCATTAATTTCTTAGTACAAATGGCTACAGATTCAATAATTTGTCCAAAGGAAAAAAACTACTATAGTCATAGCAAGAGTAACCTGAACTCACAGTATTTAAAATCACATTAAGTAACAGAGACAGAACTACCCAGATTTTGGGTGTGGTTGTTTTTTTTTTTTTTTTTGAAAGGGAACTATGAGCAATTAAATTAGATGACACTGTTGTGACTGGAGCTGCTAAATGTTCTCTGGCATATTTTTTCTTAACATGATGCACTGCAATCTAGCCTAATGGCTTCTGGTAATGGCAGTGGGGGAAAAGAAGAAATTCTTACATGTTTTCAGTCAATATAACTGAAAGACTATTTTTCATCAAAGGAAGCATATTCCAAGTCTATATAGTAGTATGAATCTAATTTCTTTTCTGTCCTGCTGAAGGACAAAATTTTCTAAGAGATGCAGAAGTACTCCTGCAGAAAAAATAATGTATCTTGCAACCTGTTTTATTTTGGTATTCCCTTTATACTTCTCTTTTCCTCTGCTTTTTGGTATAATCTGTCAGATGGGCAAGTATCTTTTATCTTTCTCCTAGTCTGTCATACTATTTTTAATAATAAAACATATGATTCAGTGGTTGTCTGCTTATTAGTATACTAAATTTGTAGGTCCAATGCTTTCTCTGTTTGGAGCAATCTGATTATTTTTGGTGACTCGTACCTTTCATTTGAATGTAACAAATAGAAATCAATGATGGAGATAACTTGTATTTTATGTGGTTCACAATCAGTTGAAAGTATCTCCAAACTTTTACTGAAAAACACACACTCACTTAAAATCATTATAACCATTATTGATATAATTTGATGTAACACAAGACTAATTGCTACCTATGTATTTTATTGTTCTTGTAGCAATCTAAATGAATGAGCCTTAAAGGCTTTGTGGATGTGTCATGTTACAAAATTAAGCTTTCTTAAAACTGTTTGATGCTATCAGGTAGTGGGTTTGTATGCCTTTATTTAAAAAGTGGATGGTGGTGGTGGAAATCTTTTTGTCAAAAAGAAAAGGAGCCCTTTGAGATCATCTATCTCATCAAAATAAGCGTGACAAGCTTTATTACTCCAAATATATTCATGCCCACACATTAAAATGTTGTACATTTTTCATAATTATGTTCTGCAGTAACTGCATTTGTGTGAACTCTCTGGAAGAAAATGGAATTAATTAACCACCTGGCTTCACCTCTTGTATGAAATGTAACAACTCTAGATATCATCATGGTTGCTGGAGTATGCATTATTTTAACTCTTCAGTTAAAATAATGTGTAAGAGAGCTTTTTTTTAAAAATTTTTTTTTGTTTTTTGAGAAAGGCAGTGATAATCCAAGGGTTGAATGATCTGTCTAGTCTTATGGGATGCTGCACACTCTAAACACTGATCCCACTGCTACGAGTGGGTAGGCATTTGGCATACTGCAGGTCACTCAAGGTGCTTTTGACCTCTTAGTATCTTCAGGCTAAGAAGGTTACTCTGTCTTGAATTCCCAGGCTAATTGTGAAGATGAATTAAGCAGAGATCAGTGTACTCTTGTTCTGGAATAAGACAAAGTGTTCTTGTGGTGGAATAACAATATCCACAGTAGACCAGTCCTTATAGAGGTGACTGTTGGAAATATGGTAAGATTTATCATGAACATTTGTTCAACAGAAAAAAAACCTGTAAAAAGTGCAGAGTGGTCTCTATGCTTGAGTATCCTTCTCCCCAAAGTAATGCTACCACATTCTGATTAAATAAACACCCATTTCTAACATACTCTTTTACACTCACTTCACAGGCTTCATAGTGCTAAGTGAGAAGTGGGCTGCATGTGTCTGTACTCGTTCAAAAAATGTCTTTGTGATGAGACCTAGCTATAATTCTTTGCTGAAATAGGAATTTCGTTTTCCGAAAAATGTAGACTGGTCCGGACCGGAACCTTTTGCAAATCCACATGAATGTTTGAAGATGTGCTGAGTCCTATCCAAAGTCTGCTTGCTTTCATAGTGGCTTCTGAGATGCACATTCACGTGAACAATCTTCACAACATCATGATTTTCAGATTCTTTTGCAGAGATGGGACTTTGAAAGCCTTGCAAGTCCTAATTGCACCACATCTGAAGGTTTTGGTAGGTCTTGGGCCTTATACTCCTTGATTGTGCGAACGAGAGTAGCTGAATTAGGACAAGGGTCAGATCCTGTGTCTTGCAGTGGCCAACAGCTGAAGATTAGAGAAAGCATACAGAAAAGTTGCAAGAATAAAGTGGTAGAGGCTTCAGATATATCATAAGATATGTCCTAATGAAGGGCCCAGTTTCTAAAGAGTGAAAAAGCACCAGTTCTGTGCTTTTGGACTTTCAGACATACTCATTGCCTTTAGACTGAGTTCAATAGCCTTTAGACCTTTCTTCTCATGCATTTCCTAACTCTTAAACTCATTGATCTTTTTGACTCAGTTCTAGCAAAACATTTTGAAATAATTCTTCTGTGATGACACTTCTGAATTTTTACTTTTAATTCTAATGCAGAATCAGCTTTTAAAAAAATTGTGTGGAATAGACCTTATTTTTTAAAACCCACAACTTAAATATGGGGCTTTTTTTTTTTCTTGTTTCCCCCAGTTTCCAGTGTATATTGTGGTAAAATACAAGATGATGTTTGTGATGTATAGCTTATAAGTTTGACTTTTGTGTTAGAATATGCTGTTGTCATGGCTGTTAGGTCCAGTTGAATTAATTTTAGTGTCACTGTTCCCTGTATTAAGGAATTTATTTCTTTCGTTTTAATTGCATGTGTACTTTTTTCCCCCTACCCCTCTCATTCACAGTGTCATTATTCCATGAAGAAAGCAGCATCCTTCCTGGGTATTGGTACAGAGAATGTTTACTTCATCAGAACGGATGAAAGGTAAAAAGCAAAAGCCATGACTGTGATCTCCGAGCCTTTTTAAAATGCAGTAGTGCTTTACATAACCAACCTCTTTGAACGTAACTGAAAAAGTTTTAAATCTGTGTCCCTTAGAGGTAAGATGATACCTGAGGAACTGGAGAAACAAGTCCAGCGGGCCAGGAAAGAGGTGAGAGGGGGAGAGAGCATGAAGGAGAGAGAAATGTATGCAGACTGTATGCTTGTGTCTGAGTGAGAGGAAGGAAAACTAATAGTGAGAAAAATCTTAAAAATAGAGCAGTTAATATAACAATGGCTTTCTTACAAAATCTGTTTGCCACAAACTTGTGAAACAAGCCAAATCTTACGAGTTGTACACTCTTAGAAGGGAGGAAAATTCCACAGGGTATTTACTGCTTATGAAAGTCCTGAGTACAATGCTGCTCTGAAGTATTTAGCACATTGCTTACAGGATTTCTTTTGTCCTTGATCCTTTTTTTAAGTGGATGCAGTATTTGTTTTCCTAAAAATGTTTTTCAGGTAATTACCACAGCTATTGCTCTATCCTCTGCAGCGAGCAAGAACTGTAACATGTGGCTTAGCCTCTAAAACGATCATACAAGCTACAAATGCTAAATTCAGTCCTTTCTATCATTGTAGCAAGATGCAGAAATGTCCCTCTTTTCCCCTATGGACTTTGCCAAGTAGAATGTCAAAGGCCAGTGCTTGGGAAGGTATTGATGTGTATTTAGACAACATTAGCATTCGTTCTCAGGGTTTGTAAGACAGTGTTTAACTATAGTCAACATAATTTACTTTAGAGAGCTTGGAGGGCTGAATGTGAATTCCAAGAGGGTATCCACAATCTGTGAATACAAAGTAACTAGCGCAAAGTCCATGACCCAGATGATACCTTCAATTGAATCCTTCTTACTTTTGGGAAATTTACTCCTGTGGCTGATAGAAAAGCCAAGGTAGTGCTGTCCTGTCATGCACTGGCATGGTCACAACAGCTTTCACTAAGATCTGATTTAGATGTATCTTCTGCCAAATCACCTTTCAGTTTCATGCTAGATAGTACTGACACATGGTGGCCCTAATGACCTAGCAAACTCTCTTGCTTGCCTCTTTCTGTACTTTGCATTATCTGAGGAAGACAACTAATTTGAGCAAGCTGGGGTAAAAAAACCCAACATATTGAAATAAAATGGAGCAAGAAGAAGCAGGCTCACAAGAGAATAAACTCTTTGCTCTTGAAAAAAACAGAATTCTTGTTTGTTAGTGCAATAATAAATGTAGTGATTATTTGAAAGAAATCATCTGGCACTGAGGATTTTTAAAAAAAGTTCAACTTCGGTATAGAGCTCTGCAATTTTAAAAAAACACGTTCTATATTAAAATGCTCTGCTTACAGGAAAACCTAATTTCACTTGCACTTTAATGGAAGTTACAGGTGTTGGAAATTTTTCATTCCACTAGATCTTCAGTAAATGTGTCTGTCCTTGATAAAGTGCTACTTTACAACTTTTACAGAAGGACACTTCAGTAAATTTCAGTAGATATTCTAATGACTATAGACATCAGAGCATGTATTTGCTAGTGATAGAAGCACATAATGATCACTGAAGATGAATAGCAAGAATCTTAGGCCTCTTTTTAAAGAGTTTATTCAGGAAGCTTTGTTTGACTATATTGTCAAGAAGAAAAAAAGTTTAATTCTCTTCCTTGAGGGAAAAAGGTAATGGTAACAATTACTGGCATTTGTAGAGATCTTAATATTGTCCCCACATTCAGTCACGCTACCAGCTGGCTGCTTGAAGACCTTTGACTTTCATGTAGCTGTGGGAGGAAATTAGTGGGAACACTAGCAGAAACTAGATGCATTACATACATCTTTGCCTCATTTGCAAGTGTTTTGTACTTGAGCTCCAGGCTGGTTTGTAAGTTTGATTGACTATTGTGGTAGCTGATACTACGAATAAATGACAAAGAAGTGAAGTAGAGGCTGGTAATTCTTTGTGAATGTATGGGATTAATTTCAGTTAATGTCAATATTACTTTTCTCTCCCTTAGCAATTTGTAAAGAAATGTTAACATACAAATAAATCATAATTATGTACCATTTTAATAGTCCTCTACACTGTAAAGAAGTATAAAATTCATAGAGTGTAAATGTGAATCAAGCCTGTTTGTCGCTGCAGATGTTTAAAAGTAGCAACAAATTTTTATTTTTTATTTTTTTTCAAGAGAGATCAGATTTCAGCTGAGTGAAGATACTTGAAAAACTAGTGTAGAGTTTGATTTTTTAGGTATTGTCTGATTTCATTAAAGCTACGTTGAGTTATATCAGCAGACAGGCTTATATAATCTGAGACATTTAATTCACTGTAAATGAACTTCAGTGATTCCAGATTGTACAATTTAATAAAAACTTTAACGCCTCTTCAGTAACTGCATTTTTCATGCTGTAGGTGAGATGCTGAAATGTGCAGAGCTGTTCCTTTGCCATGTATTTACCAACAAGTGAGACAGTCCTTGCTAGGGATGATACCCTCTATTTCATGGAGTTGCTACAGACTCCACCAATTCTTTTCCTTGTTGCAGTTTCTGCTCCTAAGTAGATACAGCCACACAGCTCTTCAAGAGTATGTGACCTAGTCACCTGTTGTGTTTGAAAACATGCTGTTGAAGGGGAAAGCAATGAACAAGGCCAGTGAAACCAAAACGGGTATCTTGTAGGGGTTGTCTGAGACTGCAACCTGACATAATTTCTTTATCCCTTTTGCTTGACCGTAAAACGATCTGTGATTTCCAGTGGTCTCTTTCCTAACATTTGGTTACCATCTACAGCCCTCCCTGTTTTCTAGACAGGAATGGGAGCAAGGGAACAGTGCTGTGCTGTAGGTCAGGCATGGGATCAGGCAGCAGTGACTGTCCCTGTCATGGCATGTGCCGATGTTGCTGACGGCAAATCATATTCCCTAACTGAGAATATTCCTCTTCACCAGACAGAGAATAGGAGTATTGTAGAGACAGTGCAGGTGGAAACCACAGAGGGATGAGCCCTTTCCTTGCATGAGTAGTTGGCTGGCTGAGCTAATAGCTGTATTTTATCCATCAGAATGACAGCAAATATAGTAGTGAAATATGGAAGACGGAGAAATGAAAATCAATGTATAAAGAGAGATGTAAAATATCTGATGTGCTTTGACTTTGACAAAACTAGCATCTGTCAAAACAGTCTGAAGTTGGTGAAGTCTGCCCTGGAATGGTGTTAAAAAGAAATGGAAAATATGTTGGGTTTTTTGTTGTTGTTGTTTTTTTGTTTTTTTTAATGGAGCAGGAAGGGGGTGGGAAATTCAGCCTCTTTAAATGCAGTGCCTTCTGCTGGGAAACTAAAATGTAGATTGTCATATCTTTGTCCTGCATTCCTAGACCTTTTAGTTTAACTCTGTAACTATACTGGAGCAACTGAGCAGCACAAATGATAATATTTTTTGTTTTGAATTCTGTTGCAGGGGTTAGCACCATTTCTTGTCTGTGCTACAGCGGGCACAACAGTCCTGGGAGCGTTTGATCCTCTGGATAAAATTGCTGATATCTGTGAAAAACATGGCCTCTGGCTTCATGTTGATGTGAGTTTGTGTACCACGTGGTTTTGTTTAGCACCGGTTTTTTATAATTGCTATTTTGCTTTAACTGTTGATAGTTCTTTTTAGAAGCAAGTTGGGCTCTCATAATTTTATTTTTTATAGGAACCAGAAATACATTCTGATTTGTCTGTGTTACATGAGCTGCAAAACAGAAAATAGCTTTGTTCTGACAAACAGCCAAAGCTATTTTGTTATTGTTAGGTTATTTTTTGGAATATTTTTTTAACCAATTTCTTCTTTCTACCTTCTAAAAATGCTTCAGGAGTGATTATATGCAAATATAACTTAGATTTTTTTTCCACATTGTGTTGGAAAATAGATGCATTAGAATTGCGTTTTGTGGTTCATACCGTTTAAAATAAAGGCATGTTTCTGGCTCAATCAGTCATAAAATATTCTGTTTCATATTACAGGTTTGAGTTTCCATACATTTTTCTTTTCTTAAATTTCTTTATATTTTTAGGTTTGGATATTAAAATCCATTCATGAATCGTTTTGGAATAACCATTGAGCTTTTTTATTGCCTGAAAGAGTTAGCTGTAAATGGAATTTCCTAAATGCCACAAATCCAGAATGGATAGATTAGATATCATGGAGCAGTAAGAGAATCTGGAGCAATGTTAATGGGGATTTTTTGACGTGCTCTAAATTTTTGAAGTTTTTATTTAATGTTGAATGTCACGTAGGCAGTGATGTGTGCTTCAAATAAATGTGATTAAGAAATAAAGGCCCTATACATGTGAGTCAAAAGTATTTTCTTATTGACTTGAAGGCCAAGATGAAGAATTTAGACCTGGTATTTAAAATGTCTGCAAAGCCTTTTCACAGTTGTGTGTTGCTGAGCACAACCCATCAGGTTCTCAGCAGAAGTGCAGCACTCTTGCCTGCTACTCTTTTGCGTGTCTGTGTATGGCTAGTGGAAAGAGGGATGTATTCAGAATCTGTGTTGGACCTTAGAAGAGTTGAGTACATGTGACTGGAGCCATCACCAATGGCTGTAGGAGAACAATGAGTAGTGTCCCTGCTACTGAACTAAAATTAGGTGGGATAAGACTGGGCCATATTCTGAACTATAGATAGTTGATAGTGTTTTGAAATGAATTAGCTTTCTTCTTCCAATTTTGCCTCATGCTAAACTCAGGTAAAAATGTCCATGAATATCTTTAAGTCAATTTTCTGTTTGAAAAATGACTGTAGTTGTCAGATGTTAATATACTCCCTATAGAAGTACAAATGTCCAGTAATAAATCAGGTTTATGGTCTGGAAGACCAATCATTCTGTTAAGATGTGATTCATGTTATGAGCCTCTCGGCAGGTCTCAGATGTTCAATCAGTATTTTTTCTATCTTTCACTCTCTCTGGAGAGATTTTTTATTAAAAGTTTCTAGCTATATTTACAAGAGAATGGGATATGAAGAAAGACTGAAAGCTTTCTGTGTAAATGACATCAGGTATACATGTATGTACAAGTGTAGTATGGTAAAATGAACAGACTGCAATTCCTAATGTGACATTTTTCACTCACAGTATCCCCCTAGAAATAGATTTACTAAAATAGTTTGTGAACAGCTACAGTGAGACCAGGTCTCTGCCATTGAGAAAACCACTACAAGAAATATGGAGAAAAGCTGGATTTTTTCTTTGTTTTTAAGCAAGCTTACCTCCTTCTAGCCTTATAGACAAGAATATAATGTTTTTTAAAGCTTTGAGAATCTCTAGTGCTCTGAAAGGCCTGGCTTCTTCTTGAATGTTTAACACATTACATAGTCTGAATTATAAGTGAGTACTGCTGTTTGGGTCTGCTGTACACTGAGAAGAAAAAAGACACAGTACCATTGAAACAAACAGTAAAGCCCAGATGAAGTTCTGTCTAATTTAGGACTTTTTGTGTATCATTAATGGGCATCAGGATTATCTACTGTAAATTCTCTCACGTGCTGTTACTAACTTGCGTGAATGCCAGAGGTATTATTTCCAGATTTACACTGATTTATCTTGTATCAGAATATTTTCTGATCCCAAAAATGGATGTGTTTGCCTTAGGGGAGGCTCTTTTCATTAAATATGAAATGATAAATCTGGTGACTCTTAAGAAGGGCAAAAGGGAGAACATCAACATAAAATCAGTGAGCTTCAGGAAGATAAATTTCAATGAAGTCAGAAATAATAGATAAGCTCTCACATGGAGACAAACCAAAAGAGGAAAAGAGAGTTAAGGAAAATGTTATTTTAAGAAGATACTGTCCTAGCAGTTCAACAGCCTAAGTGCAGAAATTTATTTTGTTCACATTACAGGATTCAAATAAGCATTCCAGTTTCTTATAGTATTCTAATCTACATCTACGATGCTTCTCTTAATAACTTGTTTTGTATCATCAATATGCACTCACATGATATACATAAGTGCTGGAGTTTATGGTCTTCATGTAGTTTTAAACACTATGGATGAGTATTTCTTCCCTGATGATCTCCGAGTCTTTTTCTTTTTTCCTGTTAGAAGCCAGTACAGAAAATCAAGTCTGACCTATTAGCCTGTGCTTAGGTAATTAGTTCAGTCACACTGTGAACAATAATTTCTATCGTTCAACTGCAAGTGATTTGCTGCATATGAAACACACTAATTTTCTCATACATTGTTATTAATTACTTTGCATGGGATACAGGTGATAGCATTTGTGTTTTGACCTATGCTGAATTGCTGTCATCTGGATTTGTCATAAACAAAATGTGTCGGTCTGGTTTGATCAATCTACCTTCCTTCTGTAGTCACACGGACAGAAGAGAAGGGATTAGCTGTATTATGTCATTGGAACATCTTGTCAGAAAGCCAGAGAAACATGCCAAGCTGCAGCTCTGGTACAGAGTGAAAATATGGCTGGAAAATCATACCTAGAGAGCAGTTACCAGTGAGGTGTTGAGCAGGTATTTTCATTAAATAACTTGGATGAAAAAGAACAGTCTGACAAATTTGAAAATGACATAAAACTGCTGCAAGAGGCAGTGAGAGGACAGGATTAGAAATCAAAGAAATTTTGACAATTTGGAGGAAAGAAATGGAAAAACTAGGGTACAGTTCGATAAAGATAGAATTCTAAGCTGTAATAATCAAGTGCACAAACACAGGCTGAGGATTGTTGGCTAGGCAGCAGATCTTTAGAAGATCTGGGCTTTGAAGTACTTTACATATCACTGATACTTTCAAATAGAGTTAAATGTCCTTCAGAATTAAATAAAGAAGATGTGTAAAATTATTCTTTCTGCTTTGTATTCCATTAGTTTTGTCTAGATTGTGTCCAAATAAAAAGATGCATTTCAAGAAAGTTAAGGACCCACAGGAGAGAGGTTAAAAAATGAGAAACCAATGCAGATAAACAGAACCGTAACTAGAAATCATGACCAATAAAGAAAGATGGAAAACAATGATGTTATTTAAACTAGAAAATACAAGGAGACCATAGGTAATAGCCTACATATGCTTTAAAAGCTGCTGCAAAACCAACAGGGATAATCTATTCTGCTGACCACTGGAGGTGTGATTAGAGGCAACACTGTTTGGGACTGACCCTTTAAATTAAAAATGGGTTGTTACCATTAAACACAAATTAAGTGGTTAAGTTGTACGGCCTCCATCATTAGAAGTGTTTAAAACCAGATGGAGCCAGTGGTTCTGTTATCCTAGGTGTCTTCTCCTTCACATGTGGTTTTTTTAAATTTATTTATTTATTTATTTAGCCAACTCTGGATCTCTAAGCACTTGATCTTTGAAGTAGGTAAAGAAACATGGATCACAAATTCATCTTGTGGTACTGTGGCTCAA
This sequence comes from Serilophus lunatus, assembly GCA_013399895.1. Lineage (NCBI taxonomy): Eukaryota > Metazoa > Chordata > Aves > Passeriformes > Eurylaimidae > Serilophus > Serilophus lunatus. The sequence goes on along the minus strand of VXBA01002928.1, from coordinate 893,899 downwards.
GGAGAGACTGAAAAGTGGTGGAGATGCCAAGACATCGAGTACTATCATTCCTCCTTTCCAGATCTCCAGCAGCACATTTTAAAACAGAAGCAGAAAGTAGTGCCAGTAGTGCTGTGGAGGCAGCAATTACTAATGTCTCTCTGCATCTTATTTTTCACTTTGATGCTAATTACAATATGTGTGTTCATTGATTAATAACATCAAAAGAAGACAAGTGTTTGACAGAAATGAGGCGTATGCTGATCCTGCCTTTCAGGGTGGCACATTGTTGAGATGACCTCTTGAGATCCTTTCTAGTCCTGTTTTTCAGGACAGTGTGAAAACATCAACTTTTAAAAACACAGATGAGTTTGATGCAAATTCCATAAAAAATTATCATCTTAAATGGGTTGTTTATAAATTAGGAAAATCAGGGGATAACTTAATGATTGTTTTGATTTTATTGATTCATAGGATGAAAAGTGTAAAATTTGTCCATGAGTAGGAAGTTCAGTTTGATTGTCTTTCCATAACATGGCAAACTGGGACTAGCTGGAGAAACACATTTTGCAGTCATGGTTCTACAGGGTTACTGTGAAGTTTGAGACAAATTGTTTCCTTCCTTAGGTCCCAACTATGTATGGAGCAGCAGCTCTTGTCTCAGCAAGGATGTTGTGAGCATGACAATGTAAAATATGATGTGGTGTGTTAATGTACTGCATTAATGAAGATGACGTGTTAAGTTAACAGCCTTTCATTTCCCTTGTGAACCTTTACCATTCCTGTCTCCTAGAGACAGCAGGTCTTATTCCTAATGTATAGCCTATGAAGCTAATACTGATGCTAAATTTGTGTATCAGCTGTCACATATCATTGCCAAGGAAAAAAAAAAAAAAAAGAAAAAGAAAAAAAGCCACACAAGCATGTATTCTCCACGCTCAGGTCAGGGATCTTTACATCAATAATTTTTTTTTCTTCATTAGCCCAAAGGGTATGAATCTTTTTTAAAAAATGTTGAATCCAGATGTTTTGTGGACTGATGCCTTCTGTGCATCTTTGAAGAGCCTTACTTCAGAAGTAGCTTAAGTGCATTCTGCCCGCATAAACATTGAGAATCCTTTTATTTAGTTATTTAGCAGCAATTTATCAAATGCACTATATGAAATGTATACTGTTTTTGTGGTCTTGCCACCCTTCCTCTGTTAATAACTATTATTTTTTTAGAACCAAAGATTCATGGCATCTGATGGATGAAATCTGATTTTTGCAGCATTCATGAATAAGAATCACATTCCCTGACTCTAGTTGTCCACAAATTAATCTTGTTGCCTGGATTCCTTCCTAAAATCCATGGAAAGAGATATCTGCAAAAGTGTCACCCAAAGATGGGTGTGTAGAGTAGTTGACACTCAATAAAGAGATTCAGTGGAGAGCTCCTCTCTACAGGGAAGGCCTAAATGACTCTTAGGGCACAAAATTAGTTGTTAGTTGACCTGAGGGAGATATGATGAATATTAAATCATTTGAAGGTCAGTTGGGTTGCTGGTAACAGAAATGCTGCTATTGCCTGTTCACTGAATTTGTTTTTTGTATCTGTGTGGACTGTCTGAGCCTGAATTTTGCAATTAGCAGATTTTCATTCTCTTCTATTTCTCTTGTGAGTTTCTCAGAAAGGAAGTGGCTAGCAGGAAGAAGATGTGCAAAATGGGGCTTTCTGTTTTCACTGCTTAGGTTAAGGCTGGGGAAAGACAGCAACCCTATTTGGGCATCAGGAATGAGTCTGGCTATGCAAGGACACCTCAGTTCATTGCCTTGATCACTCAGAAGGGCCAGTCTAGTCTATGGCTCATACAATGGAACAAACCATCAAGCCCTCTATTTTAGGCATACCACCAGGCTGCTGTCTTTATTTCAGATACGAAAGGCAAAATTTAGCCCACTGACCATGTAGCAAACTGTGTTTTAAATGAGATAAGACATCTTCAGAAATTATGAGTTGAAATATTATCAAATGAACTTTATACAAATAATATTGTCTTGGCTTTATCAATGTTCCAACAGGCTTCTTGGGGTGGATCTGCTTTGATATCAAGGAAGCATTGCAGGCTTCTTCATGGTATCCACAGGTAAGTTGGTTTAGTTCGTGAGCTCTTTTACCTGGGATTGAGATGGAAGTTGTGTGGCCTGTTAGCTTCTATAAGTGCTGCATTTTCCAAAATAGAAATTACTTAGTTGGAGAGATTTCTGAACTTACAATGGGGATGGAAAGATGAGAAATCTGATTTGTCTCCTCGGATCGTGTTGGGTCATTTTTGATTCTTTTGTAGCCATTACTAGAGATGCAATTTATAATTTTCGCAGGGCTGATTCTGTCGCCTGGAATCCACATAAAATGCTGTTGGCAGGAATCCAGTGCTGTGCTCTTCTGGTGAAAGACAACTCTGTAAGTCCTCCTGTCTCTTTTTTTTTTTTTTGGTAGGCTGTCATTACTGCAATATGAAAGTGGTAAACAGCTGCAAGTCAGTTTTACTACACCACAGTAAAAAGGCTGAATTATATTATTTTGAATTTTACCACTAAATTAATTAATAAAGGGGAAAAATAGAGCAGGATGAAAATGATACAAACCACTGTACTCACAAGTGGTCAAATTTTGCAGCTGGTATCCTTGCTTGTTAACTTCTGTACATGATTTGCATTCAGAATTGAGTATTTTGTCACCTGGGCTTGCAACACTTTAACACCGAGCTCACCAAAGTCCTTAGAATAGCTGTCATCCATTTGGACTGCAGCAGTACTGTGTCCCTGTTTAAAGTAGGCAGAGCTCATCTTCACATCTCCTTACACTGGTGCTCTAGAGTGGGAGAAGGGTAGGAGTCAGAGCACATCAAGGGAGAGGTGCTGAGCCTTCTTTCCTCATTCTACCAGTTCTTCCTCATCACCAGCATGATTTACACTTTCTAAAAGGCATAACCAATTTAAAGGTCAAGCAAGCAAACAACAGAGCTCTTCTCTCAAGATGAGTCTGGTACATAGTAAAAAATCCTGCTTGTATCTTTTTGGAATATTTTAAGCTTAATAAAGAAACCAGTAAGAGTTCAGTTATTTCAAGCTCCATTTCAGACTTAGACCTGCTAAAACTTATGCCCATTTTCCACCATCAGGGGTGAGCTTTACCTTAAACTCCATAGGTTATAAATGACTGAATATCATGAAGATATGGAGTCCTTGATGTTTGCATCACTATTTTGTGGCCATTGTTTGTAAATTACTTTTATAAATCTCTATCAAAACTACTCGTATTTTCTATTTAGCTGCTAGGGTTAGCTGTCCATGTAATTTATTACTAACTTCTGGTATTAAGAACTGATGAGGACCAAAGACCATAGTTGCTCATTGGTGCTCTCTTGGAGCTGATTGCTCTGAGTCAGAGGCGAGACATGGCAGGACAGCAAGGAGAAGTGTGTCTTCTCATTTCCTTAGATTAAACTCTGTGTGATTAAAGACGATTAGACCTTCAGATTACTGTCCGTCACTTTATCTTTATTCCAGGATGAAAACCAAACAGAATTAAGTTATTGACTAAGATTAATATGGTGCCTTAATTGCAGGCTTATGAACATTTCATTGCTTTATTTTTAACTAATTAGGCCCAGTGTATAGATATAGCCCCAGGTAATTATTAGATTACTTGGACTGCACAGTGGAAATTTCTCAGGAAGAAAGAGGAAAGGAACAAAAAGGACTGAAATATTCTGGCTACTCTAGCATTTAGAGCCACTTTACAAAGTATTCCAGCTTCAGGGCTCTGGCAGCCTTGTTGTATTCTCCTTCCATGCAGTGTAACATCTGGTAGAAAATTGTATTCCACTTCTAAACCACAGCTAGGTATTGGAAATATTTGTAGATGTGAATCCTAGGTCCTTGAGGGGTGAAAACAAAAGTATTAGTGGTCATATAATCAGATCCTGTTATACAGCGAGACATATTCTGGAAAGTAGAAGAATTCTCTGCACCAAGAAGAAAGGACATATTATTCTGTGTTTAATTCCTGAAAAATTTGCACTTACTCATATTGTGTATGTGCCAATGCAGTCTTTATATACAAATTTGAGTAGTTTTCGTATTCACTAGCTAGAATATAAATCCGTAAGAAAAAAATATCAAATGCATATTTAGGACACTTTGACAGAAAAATGTTGCTTTGCTTTGATCCCCTCCATCCCAGAATAGGCAGCTGAATCCAGTTTCCTTTTAGTGGTATTTTCACACCAGTAGGAGAAAAGAAGAGCACATATATCAATTTCTCACTTGGAAGCTTGCTGCACTGCTCCTTAAGTACGTAAATACCTATGGCTGCAAGTGAAGCACACGTTTATATGTGAACATAATTCCTTTACAGAAGAACTGGATGCTGAGGTGGGAACTGGAAGAGTTTTGTTCCGCTAGTGAATATTAAAGGAACCTCACGTAGTTTCTGAAGTGTGAATTCTGCAAGAAATCAAACCTGCAAAATGTTTATCATTGATGTTAAGTCCCATTTATGAGTCATGCCCTATTTCCCTTTGAAAGACTAATTAAGGAAGTTTTGTTATCCTGTCTTCCCATTTGTTTGAAGTCCATTTGGAAAGCGTGGAGCACCTCAGAATTAGGTTTAGTGGATTATAAGTAAGCAAATTAATCCCCTTCCATTTTTCTTTCTCTCTTTCATACTTTCTGTATAAAAAGATAATCATTAAAAGATCTCATCACGTTTCAGTTGTAGTAGCAACACTAATTTCCCATTAGTAAAGGTAATAGTGGCTAGTTTTTTTGGTTTGGGTTTTTTTGCCACATAGCTTCAAAATGATTTAGCAATGTTAACACTTTTAAGACATTGCAGCTGGCTTGTTAGAATGAAACATTTTATTTAAATATTTTCCTGTACCAATTTAAAAAAAAAAAAAAGGAAAAACTGCAGTGAAATGCTGATAACAGAGCATCTTCCAGCATTAGTGAAATAAAACTGGATTCTTTCCAAAGAAGGTAGGGGTAGAAAAGAGAAAGGTATGTTTGACTTAGATGGGAGAAGCATTTTCACCAAAGGGAAAGAGAGATTGGTTAATTCTCTGTAAAAGCTCAATGACAGTAGTTCTTCAGTGTTTAAAGCATTCAAGAAGCACAGTTACTCCTTTTTCACTGACATGCTGTAACTTTCATCACTTCCCTAATAAGATAGTCTTACTCAGAAAACACTTGTATTACTGAAGCATGAATTGCAGTGACTGTTTAAACCAAAGTTTAAATGGATCAGTAAACTCAAAACATTAGTGAAGCCAGTTTTGGTCTCATATGTTCTTAAAATGCTATGAATCAGCCTTGGTTTGTACATAGTCCCTTAAAACCACAGAGCCACTCCAATTTCTCCTTGCTGTAATCCATATCTGTGTGAATATTATTGCCATATAAATAGAGAACTACTGTTTAACACCAATGTCAAAGTTCTGTGACTCACTAAAGTGAAGCACTAGTTAGGTAATTAAGAATCAATTCCAGGTAATAAGCAGAATTTTCACTTGCCAGTTATGACTAAATTCTTAATGCAGCTAATGAAATCTCAGGTTAACATGGAATATGATTGATTAAGGTGATGGTAGTCATCTACTGTGTAATCTCTTCTTCAGCAATATTCCAGTGATATCTACCTATTTGATTCCTATCCAAGGCAGCTGCAGGGAATCCTCTATTCACATTGTTTTTTGCTTGGGGTCAGTACTACCGAGGGCTCCTTCTCACCTGTTGAAGTGAATTGCTAGAATGGCCTTTTTGCAGTGCACTGCTTTTGAGAATTTTCAAGTATGATATTTGAAAGATTGTTCTTATTTCTTCAGATAAGACAGATCAGAGAAATGTTTTTCTTGGGGGAAAAAAAGCTATTTTGTTAATGAAATTTCAATTCACTTTTAACTAGTAACAGAAATAGAAAGAGATCAGAAGATGCTGTAGCTGTAGGTGACTGTTCAATGAATAAAATATGTTGAAATATGAAACCGGAATTCTTGATTTCAGTATCAATAATTATTCATTAATTTGCCTTTAATTAGAACACACATGAACTATTTTTCATCAAAATCAGAAGGCTCTTTGAGACTTCATAGTAGACAGAGGCCTCCATGAAAACAGTATTTCTATTTTCTAAACTCTACCAGCCTGACTATAAGGCTGAGCACTTGCATTAGTCTCTGTAAAAAGGGTAGAAAGATAAGATGCTGAAGAAACATAAACTTGTCATATGGGGCAGTTCTAATGAAATTTTTGCAAATCTTCTGAACAGATGGAGCAGCTCAGTAACTGTGTAGAAAACTGTTGAGGTCTTGGAACTGAGAATGTTGAGTTAGAAAGCATATTTAAAGCATATTTCTTTCCTTTTTTTTTCTTTTTTTCTTTTTTTTCTTTTTTCCATCATTTAACTGGGAAAACTGAGATGACTTTTTGTCTTCAGCATGTAGCATGTTTGAGTCTATTAATTTTGAGATAGCAGCCTTAAAAGCAACTGCTTTCTTAAGCATAAAATTTCTCTTGGTTTTTTTTTTTTTAACTTTTCTGCTGTCCTCACCACCCAAACTCTTCTACAACATTCCCGTTCTTTTTCTTTCTCTTTCTCCTCCACCTTTTTTCTGTAATATTTCTTAAACTCTGTGGCTGTATTGTGATCTTAAGTGAACTTCTCAGTCTTTCTATAATATTACCAACAGAGTTTTTTTTTTGTGACAAACCACAGTTATTATTTCTCAGATGATGGCTGTGAAGGGAACTTATTTTCTGTGATATCCTCTGCTGTGCAGATGCATTGCATTCTGACAAGGCAGAATATACTCCCACATTGGTCAACCCTGGTATACACTCGCAGCAGAAACACTATGCAAAATTTTAAGTCAGCAAGAGACAAAGCAATTAACTGAAATTTGTGGATAGATGATACTTCTTTTCAGTGTGTCTGGGTTGTTTTCATTTTTTTTTTTTTTATTTTTTTTAAGGCCATGTCTAGTAAACTTTTTTTTTTGCTAAAAATCAAGGTATGGAGATTTAATGAATCTCCAATGTCTTGACAGAATGACTCCTGTTTCTTGTTGTGCAGCTGCTAACCAGAACACAAAACTGTAGAAAACCTGTAAACTCAGTGCTTGGCTATTCTTTGGTTTTTAGTGTCATTTTTCTACTTTTCTTTTTCTGGGAAAACTGGAAAGTAGGTGTGAGAATCTTATATGCTACAAAAAGCATCAGCTTTCCAGCTACAGCTACTTTGTGCTGCAGCTGCACATTATCACTCTGATGACAGCAAAGGGAGAGCAGACACTGGCCCTTTATTCTCTCAAGCTGTCCCGCAAACTGTCTTTTCACAAGGCTGAAAGTGCTGGTGCTGTGACTAAAGAGCTTAGGGCAAATTTGCTGTACTTCTAACAAACCAGAAATATTACAATGTGCTTGTGAAACCCTTACAGAAGCTGTGGAGAAACCTTTGGTTGTGTTCTCTCTTTGTGCTCTACAAATAGGTGTGTAGGTGGGGAAATTGAAAAGTCTAGGAGAGAGGTAGAGTTATTTTGCGTATGCCAGTGGAAGAATTATATTTTGGATTTTTTATCTTGACCTTTTTTCTCTCCATTTTTTTGCCAATCCTAAAGTTATCAGTAGTGTGTTGTAATGTAGATCAAGAACGATACCTCATAGGAATACGACACTTTGATTAAGTGTGACACTGTCTGCCATTTCAAAATCAGACTTGCAGTAAATGCAGAGAAAAGGATGAAATGTAGTTCAAATTGAAGAGTGATATTCAGCTGGAAAATAAGTTTTGCTCTTCTGTTTAGCAACTTATATCTTCCTGTCCACTTCTGTTTCTTGTCTGTTCCATGCAGAATACTTCAGGTTCAACTGTTATTTGAATATGTTTGTATGTCTGAATAAGATGCTGTAGCCATGCTTTTAAACTCATCTGAATTTCTATTCTAGTATTATCTGATAGTTTGTGGTTTATTTTTTTCTTATCCACTTTTAATATCACAGACAAATCTACAACATTTTCTGTCTCCTGCGAACCTTGTAGGCTTACCGTCATCTTCTGCCACTCTTTCTACTTCATAGCATTACAGAGTATATTTTGATATTTCATTCTTCATCCAATGTCCAGTCCTATGCCTCTTCTCTTCCTCTGTACCTTTAAACCTGAAACAGTCTCTGTGGTTTCTGTTCCACAGCCTTGTCTTTGCTGGAACTTGCCACATTACTCATTAATCTTTGTCTGTTTTCTGCTGCTCATCTCTGCCCAGGCAGCCTCTTGGAAGCTGGAGGCTGGAGACTGCTGGATAAGAATAATTTTTTTAAATAACCATTATTAGAGTACACAAAAGGACCTTTTTTTTAGGCTTATTTTCAAATGTTAAATTTGTCTGAACTGTGAAAAGAGACAAAAATTGGTGTTGTACTAATCTCCTCGTGGTGTTCAAACAGTCAGATAGCCTATGCTAAATCTACAGTGATTATTTGCTGGTAACATTTGTTTCTTGGGGCTAAAATCTTTCCTATCGGCAATTAGCTGGGAACTGTTCTTCCATCTAAAGACTGGAGCAGTGGTCATAGGTGTCTACGTCTTTTCCCTCTTTCCCATCCATATATGTCTTTGAGAAACTCTCTCATATTAACTCCCATGAATTCTTGTGATCTGAGTCAAAATTCCTTTTCACTCTGCCACTTTTCAGTGAAGTTTCGAAGAAAATAATAAAACCTTTTCTTTCTGACATAATTTGTTTTAGGTTCATTCAGGGTTCTCAAACTATACCATAAGCTTCGGAGAGTATCTTGCACATCTAAATCTGTTCTAATAAGCAGTTGGTACAGACAGGGAAAAAAAAGGTTTTGGCTTGTGAAGAGGTTTGAAAATACTTATCAGGAATTTAAATTTCTTTTTGTTTCTAATAGGGTCTCCTGAAAAAATGTTACTCTGCTGAGGCTGCATACCTGTTCCAGCAGGACAAGTTCTATGACGTCAGCTATGACACTGGTGACAAGTCCATTCAGTGCAGCAGGCGTCCGGATGCATTCAAATTCTGGCTGATGTGGAAAGCATTGGGAACAACAGGCCTCGAGGAGAGAGTAAACAGGGCACTGGCTTTGGCGAGGTATCGTCTCACAACTTTAAATATGTCTGGTCTGTTTAATTGTTTATTAAATGTTTATACTGCTGATACTCCTTACCCTGGAACATGTCACATTGTTAGTTTTTTCC
>VXBA01002928.1:828128-884652 GCA_013399895.1 Serilophus lunatus | reverse complement strand
TTTTTTTTTTTTTTTGTGTATAATAGGAGGAACTAATAACAATAATAATTAATGTTACTAAATTTGCTATAATATTTAATAGTAATTATTGCTTTTAGCAGTAAGCATGGATGCTGGAATAGAAAACATGGAAGCTGGAATTAGACAATCAATATGTATTGTTGAACATTTAGGATTAGGGTTATGGTCTGTTATCTCAACAAGGCATAGGACAGATTTACTAATAGACCTTCTAACTCAGCTGTGGGTTCTGGTGTCAATGTAACAGCAACCCTATGTGCCAGGATTTCAGCTATGTCTAGCGAGAAGTGAATTAACCATTCTCCTGCTCACTTCATTCCTCATGACTGAAGAAATGCAGAAAGCTGATGATGCAGGGGAATGCGTATGAGGACACTGCTAACATTAAGATGTAGTAGAGATGTATGAAGGCATATTGTTCTGATATACTGCTTGTTTTTTCTCCACAAGTTTGTTGAAGCTCTTAATGCTTATGGTATGTTCTGTTAGGAATTGAAACACCTTTTTCTTGCGATCTTCACTCATGTCCTCTTCATTAAGTTTTTGGTCTTGCAGAACTAAGTTTCACAAATGAATTCAGCTAGACAATTGCTAGAAGGCGTTTTTAAAGTGATGATGATGTCTTGGTTTCTGGGAAAAAACTTCCATGCAGAGGTGGTTTTCTCATGGAAGAAATAATTTTGAAATATGATAATGGGCCATTAAAAAAAGTTCAAGTCTGTTTTTTGTTTAGAATTTGTAAGAGATAAATCACAATGAAAACTTTACCAGACTAGCTACACACTGCCATGTCAAATCATTGATACAGGCATTTTATTTTATATGTGAACTACCTAGTTGAAAAGAATTGAATGTTTACTTCAATGAAAATTAAAGGAATAGTCTCACTGTAATGAACTTACTTAAAAAAAAAGCTAAAAATTCCCCTGACCTAAACCCAGAGAGGATTAGAAAGGAATAAAAAGAAAGAAGCAACACCAGAATAGGTCAAATGAGCTGTGGCATTTTTCTCTATTTTATTTCTTTAAAGCAACTAATTTTTTTTGGCTGGTCATGTTTTTTCATATCTCCTGGTTAAGTTGCACCTTTTTTTTTTTTTTACTTCAGAACATTATATTGTTCTATGTCTGTACAGAGTAAGTAATTCTTTCCATTATGGGTAGTGGAGTTTGGCCTTATCAAGGTCATTGCCAAGGTTATTTGTCTGACTCTGTAGTTATTAATGACCTTTATGGGATCAATATATCTGTTTAATGTTAGGATTCAGTTGGTAGCACTTCTAAGGAGTGACTGGCTTGTCTCTTCTGTTTCTTGGTTGCTTTTTTTTCCATTAAGAAGAAATTTAATTTTTAAACATTCTAGAACTATTCTATTGACTATAGAATTTAAGAGCAAGATTGCTTTTTGGTTTTTTCCTTGTAGCCAAGAAGGGCAGCAAAGGTTTTAGGGTTATTGCACACATGAATTTCTGATACATCAAACTTTTTTTATTGGCTATTCCAGTGATATCTTCTTGTTCTGGAGAGGAATCATGCTTTCAGGGTATTGAATATCCTAGGAACATTGTGATGTTACCTACCTGGAAAGGCTTACTTTTAAAATAGCTGGAATAGAACATTCATCTGATCACTTCAGGGTTTTTTTTCAGCTATTTTAGCTATTTTTTTTTCCCTACTCAATTATTTTTAATCTAGGGATGTTGTTTTATGAAGTATGATAAAAAAATAGAAGTAAACTGCTTTTAGAATATTACCTCTATAAGCATCTCTGTATTTTATCCTTCATCGTCTTTGCAGTTTTTTTGCCTGTTTTGTCTTCTGACACCCACTCTTAGCAGACATATGTCTACTCTGACTGCAGATCTCCACCCCTCATTTTTTGCAAGGCTTAATTTTAGCAAATGCCATTTCTCTGTGTACTTTGGTCCTCACTAAGACTCAATCCCTTCTGTCATTCTACAACTGTGACATGATAATAAAACTTCCCTGTCAGCTGTGGAAAGATGCACAGAGTAAATTGCTCCACTGCTATCAAATGATCCTGGTGAGATAAATCATGGGCAATGGATTTTCTAATGGCTGCCCTCTCAGGCTATTGGCAGTGTAGTTAAGAACATGTTTAACATTATCACGAACTTGACTGATGTCAGATGGTGGCACTTATGGTAAAAAAGGCAGTTATGGTAAGAGGGAAAGGTAATAAGCATTGTGAAATAGCTTTAACAATTCAAGACCACAAAATAAAATAAAAGTGATTGTGCATAGGTTTCTCTTTCACGATTTAGTAAAGAAAAAATTAATTGAGGCCACTGTCTTATGAATAGTGTGCTGATGTTGCTGAATATTGGTTTTATGACACAGACAAGCATCTTGTAATAAAACATGACAAAAAAAAAGAGATTTTTTTACCTAAGACAGTTACCCTACAGAAACAGGTTGTCCCTACATGCTCACATGATATCTACCCTCCTACTTACCTTCCATCATGCCTCTCTTTTAACTTAAGTGGTAGTGTGGGCATCAACAGCCAGAAAACAAACAACTGCACTCTGTAGGATCTAAATGGTCATCACAGAAACAACCTAGAACCTTGACTTGTTACAGTGAGAGGAAACATCTCAACAGTGCACAGTGCAACTCCTAGAGCAGTGTGTTGTGGGAGCTGGCTTTCCACCACAGCTTTGCTGGGATGTGTGCTAAGAGGTAATGAGTCACAGGCACAGTACTTGTTAATGATAAACAGCGTGACAACACCCCATGTGCTGTTTTGAAAAATGTATGCCATCTAGGGTATTGTTTATTGCTTCCCTAGCCAACCTGTTCCTGCAGCACGTCTGCTGAATAGTAGGCATTGGAGATACAACTGTGCTACAGGTGTCCCTGTGGAGGCAAGTTTCAGGCACGTGGATAGGATCAAGGAGCATTATTTTGGCAATAATTTTCCTCATCAAGTAGTAAATAAAAGAATTACTAGTGTGATGACCAGTAATGCAGCTGTAGGCAGGAAAACACCAAACAGTAAATCCAATAGAAGAAGAGATTTGTACAAAATCAGTAGCTTAACTGTGTCAGTTTTATTACTGTTAGAGAGCAAAATCTTCAGATAGAAGACTAAAATTCTATTGAAATGGGAAGGTTGTGTGAATTTGAGGTGAATTCTTTGGAATTTTTCTTTGTAAGGCTTTGAGGGGAGTAGAATAGAGAAGTTCCAGCTATGTCCTCTTTTCCTCAGAATTCCTGTGTGATCCATGCATGCTCAAAATTTAAAATTCTGGGCTGAAGTAAGAGGTTCTGGCGATAGTAGTAATGCCAGAGGTGTCAGGGTAACTCTGAAATAACACAGCAACACAACATCAGCACTTGAGATCAAGAGATGGAAGGATTAATTTGTAAAGAGCAACATCAATGGAAATTTGCATTGGGAAAGTTCACAGCCTGATGCAAACAGGAACAATTTGTGCCATGTGGCTCCACTGAAAATCTGTGCCTGAGGACAGAACTTGCCTTCTCCTCAGTGCTCCTTATCTGGCTGTAGCTGTCATTGGTTTCCAGGAGCTGATAACTATTGCATTTTCACAGCAGGTAGAAATGATGTTTAACTCTATGGTTTCTTTAGTGTGAAAAAAAATAAAAAGGAAAAAATGCGAGTTAAAACCCTTTTTTGTTGTCCGTTTGTGTTGTTTTGTTCTATGCTTTAAACCCCTGCATTTTTAATTACAGATATCTAGTGGAGGAAATTAAAAAAAGAGAGGGATTCCAGCTTCTTTTGGAGGTAAGTGAAAAGGGAACGGAACTGTTGTTGTAACTGGTGGGAAGTGTCTATTTTTTGATTTTGTTCCTTTTATTCAATTACCAATTTGTATCTGAAATATATTTTAATAAGTGTATGCATTGGAGATTCACAGATACTTTCGAACACAGGTAACATGCTTTGTATTCCCTACCATCGCTCTACCTGTTTTCCTAGCTTCTGGTCCTGTATTGCCTCGGGGTATAGATGGAGCACTTTTCTGTGAAAATGAAGAGGCTGGCTGCAAAAAAGCAGTGCTTGCCAGATTTACAGATAAGACTGTGTGCTAGATGGAAAAATATTTTCATTGTTAAAGTCCATATTTTTTCCTTATTCTGTTTCTACTTCCATCTTCCTAAAAGATTACCCAAAATTGTGTTTCACCAGTCTTTACTAAACCTATCAGCTTAGTGATCTTGAGGGAAAGTGAGTAAAACAAATAGAGATAAAACACTGTTTCTCCACCTGTTCTCAGCATTTTGGTTAATAAGGCTAATAAATGGGTATGTTGCAAAAACCTGTCATTTTTTCATTTTTAGAAAAATCTTTTGCATTGTTGGAATTGTACTTGTATAAAAGACAGCTGGGTATGTAGCATCAGGAGGAAGAGAGTAGATGAAGGAGGATGGGAAATGGAGTAAATGTCACCATGAACATTCCAGGTTAGGCTAGATGAAATACAAAATATAAGAAAAAATTTATACTTTTCATACAATGTAAAATGTGAACTTTGAGAACTGCTAATTGAGTGAAAAATTTTAGGGCAGCAGCACATCATGAGGTTAGGAAAGTGACAAGTCCATTAAAGGCTGTACATTTTTTGTTATCGCAAAACTTAGCAGGGAGCCCAGATGTAAAAGCTGTTGATGAGAGCAGAGACTGATGTTTAGTTCCTGCAGGAATGGGACACATGGATTAAAAGTGAGATTGAAGGGAATGCTATAGTATGGACTATGAGAAGGAAGTTGAGCAGTGATTAAAAAAAGTTTTCAGGAGTGCAGGAGACGAGCGATGGGGATTCAAAGAAAGACCACTGTCAGGCACCTAGGCTCAGTTATATGAGCCCTTTTCCTGAAAGTATGCTGGGCTTTGGAAAAATGCTTAGGAAGATGATCCTCTGAACATGCAGTGAGGAAAAACCTGTGACTGGAATTGCTCTCTGGCCTGGAAATGCCAACTGTGTTTGAGTCATCCTGAACTCCTCTGTGGAGTAATTGCTTACCTGCTTGGATAAGAGCTGTGACTAAATAACCAGAAATAGAGTGTGAAGCGTGGCTGGGGGTAGTTTTCTAGGAGGAATGATATTTTCAGAGGGGGGGGTGATGTATTTGATGTGTGAAAGGCAACTGAGATAATGAAAAAGGGAATATAGGCAATGGCAATATTGTAATACATGCCATCTGTCTACTTCTGCTATCTGATTTGAAATAGTTTTAAAATAAACCCTGTAACAGCGAGCTAGTGCTTGTGCTTATGAGGAAGGCACTGCATTTGCAAGATCTGTGTTTGTGTGTACTCAGTGCATACTCTTTGGGGAAAGAAATGTGACTCTAGGAGCTGAGCTTTATTCCATTCAGCAGAAACACATGGCAGCTTTGCAGCTCTGTTCCTGCTGACAATGATATTCTTCTTGATGATTAAATTGTATTTAATGCATTCTTTGAAGTGAAGCAGAAAATGATATGAGCAGCTCTCAGTGCCCTTTCATGAAAGAACATGTCTCAGTTGGTGGGCTCTCCTTGTTCAGGAGACTGCCTGGGATTATAATAGCAGCAACAGTCACAGTGGGGCAGAGAGATGGTATGACTCAGCTACCAAGCTCCCTTTTAATTTTATTTTTTTTTCCTTTCAACTAGTACCAATGAGGATGGCATGGGGGAGAGGAGAGGGGTGTGTGAGATCACAATCCATAGTATAATCTAGATGCCAGTTGGATACTGTGTTGCAAATAGCGTAGATCAAGACTGATACAGCAGTTTTCTGGGTTGTGTTGGGTGGGATTAGAAGGCATACCTATTCCTCATACTATTGCTCTCCGTACAGGCAAATAACAAACATTGTTCCAAATTAGCTGGAAAATAGAGACCTTAGACTAGTCTGCTGGGAGCATTTTCTCAATCATATAGGCTACAGAAATCTCATAAGCACAAAATGCTTTATTTTATAATGCGTGGTTAACAGACACTTTTATTGTCAGCCTTGCAGCTAACTCTGCTGAGTTTAAAGGCAAAATTTGTCTAGAGAGAAGCAGAAATGTGGAGTCTTAGTCTTTGCTCAAAAGGCCTGCTTAGATCTTGGACAAGACACATTCAAGATATCACACTTATCCTGTGAGGAGGTCCTAACATTCTTATAAAATGTGGAAATTGAGAAAGTCAGCATTAATTCTAGCACTGTTTGGTGTGCTCTATGATCTAAAAGGAGATTAGCATTATTCAGTAGAAAAATGACTAGGTGTGCAAGTATTAAATGCTGACAAAAATTGAGTTTGCACGTTTTGTGTAAAAGACATCATAGAGAATTTGCATCATGAAGTCCTAAACACTAAAGAGAAAATGTATTCTTTAAAGTTGCTTCAAATTTGAAATCTGTAAGTTAGCTTTCTATACCTCTTACACTTTTCTTAACCAAAGTATTTTAGTGAGCAAAACAGAGTTAAATCTTAACTCTGTTAAATTTTAAATTGTAGGAAAAGTAAATTAAAAATCCCAACATTTTCCCTTTTCCTGGCAGCAGAAAAAGAAATGGATGATATGAAAATAATTCCTAGTTTCAAAAAGGGGTAACAAAAGGTGAGTTAGAGAAGGAAGTTTTAATTAAAATGGTGTAGACTCAAAGGCTTCACCCCCACTCCAAAAATAAAGCAGAACTCTTTGACAAGATATAATATGTATCCTTGTCCCCTTTTTTACATTTTATAAGGAATCATTTGTTCTCTTGTTTAGCCGGAGTATGCAAATGTCTGCTTTTGGTACATTCCACCAAGCTTAAGAAAAATTGAGGATGGACCTGAATTTTGGCAAAAGCTGCACCAGGTGAGTGTCATGTGTTACCTGAGACTTACTGATCCATTTATGTGCCAGATAAGAATATAAAATAGCCATTGGCTTTGCTCACCATTATAACCTATCAGTGGAAAGGGGATTTAATCCTTAAATAGGTGCTGGTAGGATTTAAGTTTTTTCTGTTTAAATGAAGCTAATTATTTTTTTGTTAATGTAAGAGGTGTAGACATTAGCAAGTATTCAGCTTACTATCAAAGCTCTTAGCAGCTGGCAGAACTGAGAGAAGAAAAGTGTTGTCTGCATCTTTTGTCTAGACAGATTATTCATTACCTGTTTCATATACTTAACACTGTCCTTGGAATTTAGCTTGCATTGTCTATGATAATCTATGATAATGCAAGTGAGGAAGTGCTTAAGAATATATTTCTGATGTTAAACATAAATGACAACAGGAATACAATGGGCAAATACAGTGGGAAAAATTTCACTGATTAGTGTTTTGGTAACTCTTTGCCACCCTGAGAGAAAATCATGAACATCTTCAAGAAAAGCAGCAGTAAAATTTTGAAGTTACTAGTGGGGAATCATTAGTTAAGACTTAATTAGGAAGCCACTAGATATTGTGTTATTATGTTTTACTGAATAAGCTATTCTGTGAGGAATTCAATTTAATTCATTGTTTACTCATCTCTGAAAGAGCTTTGATGTTCTGCATTTATTCTTTCCTAGAATTTGCTGCTGGAGATTTAAACTAGAACATAGATGTATATACATATGCATGCTTAGATGCAGTATGCATACTGTGTATACAAGTAAATGCTGTAAATACATGCATACTTCCTGCAACATTCTCTTTCATTTCAGCAGCTTTCACAGGAATTGCTTCCAATTTATGCTGGAGGCTGGTGTCTTTAGGAAAGAGGTCTTCCTTAACCCTTTTCTGTATTGTTTTGGAAAATATACTTTTGTAGTACAAAGCCATGCATAGACATAGTGTGGATGCAAAGGCTTTGCATTTGTCATGCTTTCACAAAGCATGGATGGGTTAAGACCCTTTCATATGGGGCTTCCCTTCTGTGTTAGAGTTGAAGGCCTATATATGATTCTCTGTGTGTGTTTATATATACATACATACACACACAGAGCTGTATAACTCCTCTACCCATGGTGGAGTGTGGATTGGGAAAGGAGCAGTGGGAAAGCATAGAAGAAATAATGCGGCGGCTGTCACTGTTTGGTTTATACATGTTATAGCGGGGACAAAGGAGAGAAGGGATGAAGCACAACGAATGTCTGAGAGCATGTATATTTGAGTGGCTTATTGAGTGTAACTTACTGGTTCTTTGCTCTGTTGTTCTATGGGTCTTCCTGTCAGGGTAGGCAATAGATGCCTGGCTTTATTTTCTTTACTAATATTGGTGGAATGTTGCTGGAAATGCATATTTCATAGCCAGTGTTTTTGTGGAAGAGAACTTGGAGGGAAAAAAGCTTGTCTGCAATTTGTCCCAGGGACTGAACACTCCAGCAGATCTCAACCGCTCTTTTTGTGGACAAGGTGACATTTTCTTTATTCTTTTATCTCCTCTGATGAAGCATGAAGAAACTCCAAATCCTAAAACATAACCTATTTCACTATTCCCTGCAAAAGCCTGGAACAAAAATCTACTATAAAAGCCCTTCGCAAAGCAGGGCACTGAATGGACAAATTTCTCTTCCACAGGGAGAAACAAATGATGATTGCTAGTTGCGTTTAGATACTGCTGGGAAGTACTTTGAAATTACAGAAGTAAAACATGTTATTTCACCTCCCCGATTCTCTACATGGATAGGTCTGAGGTTACTGTGCTTTTTGGATGCTGAGGGCCAGTTTGGGGCACAACATATATAAATGAGCAGATGAGAGATCACAGTACTGAATCACAGAAAGTAAGACTGACTTGACTTTTCCAGCTAATATCAATTTGTTCTAACATTGCTGATGCTGACAATGTAGTCTTTATGTAACATTAGTCAGTAGATATATTGCTGGACAAAAAGTAGTGCATCCTTATCAGCAAGGTGTAAATGTTAAGAGGATTAAGGCTGGAGAGGTTGTTACATGATGCTATTGATGGACAGATGGGGATGTGACAGTTTCTTTAGTGCAAACACTTCCTGAATATTCCAAACATTTCACTAAAATGAACATTAAAATACTTTCATTCACAGTTAGTCTTTTCATACCACATTTTAATGTCAGTTATTCTGTTTATCTAGAAATCAATCTTCCTTTTATTGGACCTGAATATCTGACAATAATTAAGGAAAGACATTTCTTAAAAATCCCTAGAGCAGGTAATTGATTTTATTCAACCACTTGTTCAGCAATATTGTTCAGGATAGGATTAGCTATGAGTTTTAGTGCTGGCGAAAGCTGATTTGAAAATTGTTCTGATTTCAACTCCTCAGCTTTGTGAAGAATTTGCACACTCCCATGCAAAACAACCCTGAAGGTTTTCTGCTGTACTGGCTCTTCTCCAGTTTCCATGGCCCACTTTATGTGGAAAAGTGTCAGGACTGACTGGATTGCAGTGTGATACCTAATTCTGATGCTAGTCTTCTTCCTGTCCTCTGATATCACTTTGATCTTTTGGGACTACAGCAGAAATTGGCTGTGCAGTGAAACTAGTTCTATAACAGTTCAGCGAGGCGTTAGATGCATTTGGGTGGTGCAAGATAGCCCATGCCCTGAGCATTTAGCAATACACCAAGGCCATGGCACATGACCTATAAACGATCCAGCCATGTAAGGTGTTTTTCAGTGCCAGTTTTCACAAGTGAGGAGTTATTTCTTCTTGTAGAAGCTATAAAAGCGGGCCCTCTGTGGTAATTGAGGAGTTGCTGTTAGATCCAACGAGAAATATCTGTAAGTGGTGTTATTTTGTCATTGTGAATGGGGGCGGTTGTCTCTGACCTGGAACTGACATAATTGACGGGATGAAGGAGCGATGGATTTGCCAGTGCTGTATGCGCCCCCCCGTGGGAGTTTTGCTCCTCTTCCACTGGTGACACCGTAGGATTTGCTTTGTTTACTGCTGAGAATAGTCGGTGTGTCACAGGGTCACGGTGAGAAAAGTGGAACTGGAAATTGCAAGCCAGAAATGGAAGTGAAAGAAGAAGTAAAAAAAAAAGCAAGCAAGCAAGCAGATACCATTCTGATTTTCATATTTTTAGCCATACCTATAAATATCCATGCATATTCTTTCTTGTAACGATCTTTTCTTTAGAAAAGTCAGCTTTCTCAGCTTATGCTGAAGTGTCTGCAGGTGATGTAAAATTAGCTGATTGTTAGTAATACTGTCCCTGGAAAGACTCCTAGCAGCACAGAGAGTACAAGGATGATTTTGGGGGAATACATCTGAAACTATTCTATTGCCATCCTGTTGCTAACCCATCAAGCCAATTGTGTCTTAGGTATTTTGGATCAGATTGCAGACTGTCCAAATTTAGTGTGGCCTAGCAGACTAAAACCATCTCTAGCAAACCCATCCTGAAGAAGACTGGGCTGGCCAAAGGATCCTGGAGCATAACCGTAGGTACAATACTGTGTATTGAATACTGCTCAGTAAAGAAGGCTAATGGTATATTGCTAAGACCATTAGACCATATTAGACCTTAAAATCAGGGTTCAAAAAGTGTCAGTAAGTTCCTAGTAAGTCTTCTGTGATTTACTAAACTTTGCCTTGTCTGTAGTTCTAAAAAACATATCCTGGAGTATCAGATTTCCAGTGGTTAGGTAAAGCTTTTATACATATTTATTAGTTTCAGTTAGTTGAAATACAAGCATCTCAGACTCTACTTGTGTGGTATGGCCAGTGTTTTATATTTTGTTTTGTCTCCTTCTTGCTCTTTTGAGGATTTTTGGCCATGTCATACTAAAGCCTACAGAGCTTGGAACGACATTTTTGCTCCTCCCTCCTCCTTAGTAAAACGTAACCTTATTCCTGCCTTTCCTTCCCACTGAAGAGAAGGCTATAGCTGTCTGTTGTCTGAAGGCATATTTGTAAACTAACCTGTCATATTGACTGGTGGTGTGATACATTTATATAATGAGAGGTTTCATATCAAAGCATAAATGTAAGGAGGTTGAACAGGTGTTGCCTTGGCAACCTCTGAATTTTGTGGTCTTTATGGTATAAATAAAAAACTAATCAAGGACCTGGTTCAGTAGTATTTATATATTCAAAATACCTATTGACCAGAGTACAAGGTTTGAATGGGAAGGAAAAGCAAGACCTCCAATTGGTTGTATTAATAAAGTTTGCCCTCTGTATTTTGGAATAACGTGAAAAAAACTACCTAGATTATAGCCACAATATTAAATGCAGTAGGCCCAGGCTTGTGCATAAGAAAGGTCCCAAATATATTACTGTAAGTGTATTTCCACTCAGGATTTGTGTGCAAAATATTATTTGATTTGCTGGCATCCCTGTGTGCTACACTCTGACTTTTTCTTACATTTGAACAAAAAACCAATTAAACAATATTTTAATGTGTGTGTTTGAAGAGTAGTGAGAGAGACACATTTTTGTGAACTTTTCTTACATTAGTAAGTTTTATGGTAGCAAGTAGACTACTGGCTCTAGCATCTAGGTCTCTTTGACATGACCTTTGCTGGAGGGCCACATCAAACAACAGGAAAATCAATGGTAAGATTTACATAGAAGTATATGGGAGTTAGATTGGCTTCTATGACAGGGTGACCCACTTAGTGGATGAGGGAAAGGCTGTGGATGTTGCCTGCCTAGACTTCACTAGTGCCATCCCTTGATCTTCTTGCTTTCTCTTAATGCACCCTACAAATCTGTTGTGGACTGCAAGAAACAAAAATCTACAAGTGGAAGAGATTGCTTTTGCAGGTCTTCCAGACCGTCCAGAAGGGTGATTGTAATTTCAGCATATCAAATGGGGACCTCCAAAGGGGTTGTTTGAAGAAATTTGGTTTGTCAGAGAAATCAAGTTCAATAGAAAATTCAGATTCATCCTATATTATTTGAGACAGTTATCCAAGGAAGCTGCTTGGGAATTTGGCACATTTTTTCTCCGTCTTTAACATGGTCAACAAGAAGGGGAGCCTCCAAATTGTGACTTAGGCAACTTGCACTCAGGACCACCCTTGGCAAAGACTTCTTATTCAGGAGGGGAACCTAAGGGTTGCCAAGATTCTTGCTTGGCTTCATTCATTTATAAATAAAAGCAAAAAGAACCTAACATTAAATCCTCAGCATGCTGTGTTCTAGTTTAGACCTCTATTTCACAGGGTTCTGGACAGAAGAGTTGCAAGATCTCCTCATGCAGTGGACCTAGCTGAATTCTAAGCATTGTGTTCAAGAGGGGCAGAAATTAAGCTTTCTTGGACAAGTGAGATCAGGAGGCCCTGGTGGAGTCAGGGCAGCAGGCAAGGACTTTAGCAAGAGAGAGGCACAACAATCACTGAAGCCACAAGATGAGTAATATGATAACAACCAGGACTTATGTTGTAGTGTGACCATTCCTCAGCAGAAGGTGATGCTCAGAAATTAAGTAATAAAATGAGCATTAATTTGTTAAAGTAATAACATCTTTTATTTTGCAACCAATACTACATAATTTACAGCTGAAGATGAATAGTTTTTTTGTAGTTTAGCTGCATATAAAGGACTGTTATTGTTAAGAAAAGAGGTCTGAGCTTTGGTAAATGAGAAGGAATAGTACAGTGTAACATAATAGCAGAGAAAAATAGTAGTGTTTCGGTACCTTATTAATGAGGGATTTTCATACTTTCTCTTTTATTATATGGCTTTTTCTGTAGTTTTAAATAACTCATGAGTACAAGAATGATGGTAGATGTTCATCAAACAAGATATTTAACATTATTTTATTTTAAATGTATCCTCCATAAAATTGAGTTATAACAACACAAAAATAGCATACTTTTTTTCTTAAAAAAAATAATTCAAAGTACAATACTTTGGTTTCTGACTGCATATTTGCACATAACAAATTTGTTTTTGTTCTCTGTTCTATTTATTCTTGCATGAACACAAATAGTAGCGCTAGACTAAGAGCCCAAATTAAAGGTTTTGTAAGGAGAAGTAGGAATCAATGCATTTTATCTTGAGAGTGTTCATTTCACCTTGGCACTTAGACCCATATGCTAGGGACACTTCAGTATATATTTTACATTGAAGAGATTGTACATCTGCTTAACTTCTAGCCACATGTAATAGTGTGTGAGACTGACCTGATATCACACTTGCTCTTCATGGGATGACTGACATATCAGATAGATTTATGGGACTAGAACAGAGGTGTATTTGCATGACTGTATTGTAACCTATAGGAGACAGAATGAGACAAGGCAAAGAAGTGAGCTGCTTTGAGTCCATGCTTTCTACAATAGTCTTAAGTGTTCTTAAGTGTTATAATAGTCTTAAGTGTTATATAAGTAGGAATTCATGGTATGATAGTTGTAGATATTTCATTTTATCTCTCTTCTTTGTCCCTTATTCAGACTGACTTTTCAAGGAGGTGTAGTACCACTTAGGGTCCAGTTAAAAGCAGCTCTATTCATGCAGAAATATTTACATATTTAAGATCAGTGCTATTATTCCAATTGAGGCAAATAGGCAACAATCCACATCACTAAATAACCTTCCACTTAATTTTAACAATTTAAGCTCTGTCTTTTGTATAGGTGACTATTTCTATTTTACCCCCTCAGTCCCTTCCCAGATTTGGTGTTATCAGGTGTTTTCTTAAACTGATGATATTTACATCCCATCCAGCAGTAATAACACATCTGGCAGCAAAACATCTCTGTATTGAGCACAGCTGCTAAAACTACACTTGAGTTCTTGGGAACAAAGACAAGAAACCCCAATGACTTGAATGCTGTATGATTTACTAGATGAAAGTGCAGGGCAACTTTTGTCAGGGACTTAACATTGAGCTATGCATGTTCAAGGCCCACTGGGGACTGAGGTCTATTGATCCCTAGTGCTCAGCCTGCAGAAATGATCAAAGCTGTAGGGAGGGAGTCTGCTGCAGCTCCATATGTTGCATTCAAGCTGAACAAGGATTTCATCTTCCTCAAGCCACCTGCAGAGCAAGATTGCTCAGATCTCCAGAGATGAAGTAGGTTTCACACTAGTTGTTTCTTGCTTGAAATCCTTTTAAAGATAATGGAGGGTCCAATCATTTCTCCATGTGGTAATACAGATAATAGCATGAAACGAAGCTGGGGGCAATAGACAAAGTGTAGAGAAATATTGTTAGGAAATAAAATCATGAGAGATTCATAGATTCAAAATAAAGGACCCAACCCTCCAGGGAGATCAATATAAGATGTGTTTTCATCACAGTATGTAGTGCTCTGTGGAAATAACTCAGCTAGCTCAGAAACTAGGAGCTGTATGGCCACAGATTAAATATGGTACTTAATTCAGGTTAAAAATGATCTCACATGAACCAGTAAGTTAACGTGACTGTTCTTTCAGGACCAAAGCAAATCACCTCTGATAATGGTGTATACTTTCTGTTGGTGTACTTCCTTCTTACAGGGAAGGGTTCCACTCTTCCAATATATCAAAATTTTTGCATGCTGCCTCACTATCCCTGAGGGCGATTCTAACTTTCAGTTCAGATATAGAAAACAAACAACCTTTGCATTGTTAAAAGCTTCACACATAATAAATCTTTGTTTATGTACAATAAGCTTCTAAAAAGTCTTATTTTCTAACTGAAAGATCAACAGAGGCTGTGGGGATTCAGTGGGACTGAATTCTGTGTTTAATTGCCACAAATTCAATTGACTAAAGGGTGCTTAAGCACTGCATAAATGCTCCTTGCTATTTCTGTGTGAACAAAGACAGTACTATTTAATTTGTATGGCTTTGAAACAGATACAGCCTGTTACCCAGAGCAGTGGAAGCTTTGCAGCCATTGTTAAATGTCTCTCAGACTGTAGAAAGGTGAAGAGAGTAAACCAGCTCCATTTCTTTTCCAGAAAAGTAAATTTTTTTTGGAGAATAAGTGAAAATGCTGCAATTCCTATAAATTAAGAAGGCAGTTTGTGACATACCTCTGAATATTTTTCTTTCTGTGTTTGTGCAGAATTAGGAAAAGCTAATCTGAAAACCAAGTCAATTCTATGACAATTTTAAAGAATATATTTTCTGAATATAGGAAGCCAAAGGGAATTTATAATGAATGTAAAAGTTTATAATCTCTCCTTTTTTTTTTTTTTCATTTAGAACACCTTCAATATCATCCTTTCATCATTTCTAATACCATAATAAAAATAAGCACCTTTTACTTGGAGTCATATTGCCACACAGAACAGTATTTCATTTTTGTTCATTACTGCTATAGAAATGTAAAAAATTCATATTTTGTAATGCAATACAGTGAAACATTTTAGAATTTTTCGTATGTGGTATTTGAATGTACATGTGTGTACCTATGCATCCACATGTATATGAATATGTATTTACATATTGGGATCTAATAAAAGAAAATTATTATTGAAAAGGGAGAGGACAGAATAATGTGTAGTATTAATGAAGTAACTATGTTCTTAAAAAAACCTTGTTAACAGAATCACAGAACAGTTGAGGCTGGAAGGCACCTCTTGTCCAAGCTCACTGCTTGTGTTGGGACACCTTGAATTGGTTGTCCAAGATCGTGTCCAGATGGCTTTTGAATATCTCCAAGGATAGATATTCCATAACCATCCTGGGAAACCAATGCCAATGTTTCTTCACCCTCACAGTGAAAACGTGTTTTTTGATGTTCAGAGAGAAACTCCAATATTTCAGTTTGTGCCTAATGCCTCTGGTCCTGCCACTGGGCACCACTGAAAAGTGCCTGAGTCTTCTTTGCACCTTCTTCAGGTGCTTACATATACGCCGATAAGATCCCCTCAAGCCTTCTCTTCTCTAGACTGAACAGTCCCAGCTCTCTCAGCTCAGACAAACCCACAACCCTACAAAAGCAAACACAACCTTATTCCTTGTAAGCACATGCTTTTGAAGAACTAGTAATCTCTAAGTATATGGTTTATTCTTTAACAAAAATACACTACGATGACTTAGCCCTATTTGCAATCAAATATTTTCATTCTGAACTATGGCAAATTACTATACTCTTGATATATTTTTTGTTTTCAGCTACTACATCCAGATTCCTTACTACACAGTACTTGTTTGCCCAAACAGCATGTATTTTGCTCTGCTTAAATAGGACTAATTATTCTTTCTTTGGCTAATTTGGAGTTAGAACATATTGTCTAATATTTTGAATTGCCTTTTGTGCTTGCCTGTGAAGAGGACTGCTTTTAATAAGAAAGCAGGATTTTAGGACACTCAACACAATTAATTTAGGTCTATTTGACTCTATAGGCTGTGTTCTTATAAAAGAGCACTGTGCTCCTGCATAGCTCTACACCTCTTTTTTCTGTTCTGTCAGTGCTATATGATGCACATTAATAACCAATGATGGAAGAAAAAAAGTTCAAGTTACAGGTTGAACTCCAAACTAGAGCTTTTCTGAAAGTATCATAGATCATGTTTAATAGCCTGTGGATCAAAATGAAACTCAGTATATATCACAAGGGAACTCAATAATTGAAGCATTCTGGGAATGTCTATGTATTGGAGTCCTGAGGTCACTGGAAGCTTCATTCTGTGCTCATTTTTACCTGAATAAAAACCTGTCTCCTTCTCACATCATCTTTTTTATAACAAATGGTAATCATGTTTTAATGCATTGACTTAAATTATTTTCTCTGGCATTTGGGGGAACAATAAAATCCATTTTCTACCCCTTCTGCCTCCTAATTTTCTGTAAATGAGGACGCAGTAATTCAGAGACACTAACATTTCAGAGTATCTCCAGTACATTTGACTCACGGACTTTTCCCCTCTGTACTGGGAGTCTGCAGAATGGTCCCATGGGGGCCTTGAACATGTTCTCTGGGTCTGTGAAGCTGATCTGGCTGCCAGGTCTGAATTTACTCCTTTCATATGAGAAGCCTCAGGGGCTCTCTGAAGGATCCTAACTGGTCTCCTGGTGATGGGAATGCAATAATTTGCAGCCCTGGAGCTGCACATGTGGTATTGTGTGGCTATGGGAAGGCTGTATAGTTTTGCTTCAGAAAAGCAGCAGTCACAGAAGGGTTTTGAGGACTTGTTGCTTTATGGTTTGCACGGGGGATAAATTCTTTTCATATATGAAAAGCAAGTGCTGCACTGTGTGACTGTAGCGGAGCTGGTCTTGTGTGGGGCATTCTGGCTGATCTGGAGCCCTCAGGGTTGGGACAGCAAGGCAGCCATGCAGCTCAGATTAGTCCCATATCACATAACACAATGGTGTTCCTTGAGGACCGTCGTGGTTTCACTGCATTGTTTCACCTTGTTGCTCCTAGAGCTGCCTTCCTGCAGTGGCTCCCTATCCCTGTGAGTACTTTGGTATGCAGTTCAGAGGATCTGTTTTATAGTGGGAATTTGAACTGAATGGTGTTGATGACTGAAGAATACAAATGAGAGAATAACAGATGATTTTTAGGTGAGCATTTGCAGTGAACATTTTAGGGTGCACTAGGGATCGATGAGGTGACTGCTCAGCAAAGCCACTGGCTTTGATACATGGTGGTTATATATATTCCCTAACCTTGCTAATAATTGGTATTTTAATGTTGAAGGATATGTGTAGGATATAATGTTTGCCCCTCCCCATTAGAGCTTTGCATAGGATGAATCTCATTCAGAGTGAAAGCAAAGAGCATGGCTAAACAAAAATTACTCTTAGAAGTTGCTGAATTGTTAGTGTATGATTTTTCTTGCTTTTGCACATAGCTGAACTGTAATGTAGAGCAGAGACCATGACTTCTTGGTACCTTTTTAAGTGCTGCCTCCCCTTCTGCAAGGATGTGGTAAAAAGACCTTCTCTGAACACTTTAGATATCTTATAAAGGTACTTGAATATCAGACGTTGCAATGAATGAATGAATGAATAACGAGTGGTAGTGTAGTCTGTTGGTAGTGGCTTTTTAAATGAACCATTTCTACACTACACAATGAAGTTTCCACCAGTTACAAATCTTTCTCATGATACCATGACTGTTTGCCCTGCCAGCTGGTACCTGCTGTGGTTTCTGAATAAAGTAAGTGTCTTCTAGCATTTTGTTGGCATTGGGATGTTTAATAATTAATAGCAACACATTGTACTGTAATAATAGTGATTACAAGATAAATAGAACAGTGATATTTTTTGGTTGTCATTTGTATAGGGAGTTGGACAGAAGAAAAATAAAATCTCTGAGTTTCACTCAATTAATGGACTGCTACAGCATGTATTTGATGGAAAATAAAGTAATTTTTCTGCCCTATCAGCCAGAAAACCTCTGCTGTCGGACAGCATAAGCCTTTATTTTACTGCACAACAAAGGTTAAATTCCATTGTAGTCTGTCTGAAACATGGGTGAGAATTTCAACACTGAGTTGGCCTATCTGTGGAAATATTTCATTGTATTTGTCATATCAGGCATAAGTTGGGAACTCCCATGTTGGGTGGAGCTGCAAAGGATGCGGATACTTGGGCAAATGCAACATTTCTTGAAAAGAATTACAAACACACCTAGGTTACAAATATTTGATCAATTAATTGTTTAATTGTTGTTTTAAGGTACAAATGAAACATTGATGGCCTTACACTTCTGCTTATGTTGGGCAGTTTACACAGAATTTGTGAAAGAGCAGTAGTTTATGGAAGCATCCTTACTTTGTTTCTGGTAGTCCAAAAAATGCATTTTGGTTTTTGGCACTGGAATAGCAGTGCATATACCACAGAGGAAAACATGCTTTCTGTCAAAGAGCAGTGAAGCTGCTGTCCTCTCCCTAGCATTCCCCTATTTTTAACTCCTTTTCCGCTGCATCCTGCAGCTCTTTACCCATACAGTGTTTGTGCTCTCACTCTCTGAACAGACCTGGTGTGTGGGGAGAGATGTTTCTGAACAGGGAGTGGAGTTCCTTTTCCATTTCCCTCTTTTGGGCAAACCAGATGAGCAAGCTGGAGTTTGTCCAGACATCTGTGGGAAGGCATCAGCTAGCTTTTACCCTTTTTCCTCTTGAAAGCACAAGGAAACTGAATTGTGCCTGCCAGACAGGAATTTACTACCTGTTTAATAAACTTCAAGTTGTTGCATGTGACTTATGAAAATAAGTGAACAAACTAATTTACATGTTTGCATCTGGTTTACAGCTAGCCATAAAATGGAAGCTTATGATCAAAGAGAACTTCAGGACAGAATAAGTTGCTTGACCAGCTCTGTATTTTGGGGACTCTTCTCTGGGTAGCCCAGTGACTCTTACATAAGCACATCATCTGGAAAGGCATGTATTCTTGATGGGAAAACAAGGAATGGTGAAACTACCATTTTCTTTGGCATCTTCTTTCAACAGCTAATTAGCCTTCCTGTACAAAATGAAATTGATTGAGAAGGGAGGAAAAATGGTGGTGAATAAGTGCCTTTCCACACCAGAATAGCCTTTTCTAATCTTTTTTTCCCTTTTCACATGCTCTTAAGCTATCATCAAGTCACCTCTCATTCTTTTATTTATAAACTATGTAGATTCATATCTTTAAGTCTTCATTAGCCATTTAATAATTTCTATGGCTGTCATCATCATCCTTCACCTTTTTCATTGTAGTTAAAAAAAGAACATCTGAACTATGAATAGTTTGCATTTCCATTACTGTATGTGGTGACAAAATTGCCTCGTTAATGCCTGTGCACTTGTTTATAAAATTGTAGATCACATTAAATTTTGCTTCTACTGTATTTCTTTGGGAAGCTTTGTAAAATATATATAAAGTGATGATGAAAGCTGAAATGAAAAGTTTTCTGTGTGTATAAATGACTATTTTGAGAATAAAATAAATTGTCAAAGCATCTTAGGTAATTTTTTTCCCCTGCTGATTCTATGGAAAACAAACTGACATTCCAAATTAGCCAGTGGTCCTAGGATCTGGGATTCTGTGTTTAAGAGCAGTCCTGACTGTTTTAAAGCATTTACATAAATGACATAATTACAAAATCTTGTAGTCTGCCTCTTGACAGAACTTTTTAAAGCTGATTTTGGTTCATACGTAAAGTGAAAACAGTTACAGAGAACTCAGTTGCTTGCCAGGGAAGATTTTTGCTTTCTGATATGTGACATGGAAGCTCATATTAATTTATTTTTCACTGCTACAGTCTTTTCAGGGTTATTGTTTTTAGGACAGTCCTCCCCTTAGAGCTTTGGTTTTTTCCCTACATGCACAGCTTACATTTTGACTGTATCTCAGTCACTGCCACTGAGTTTGAGTACTTCAGGTCTGTGCAATATCTTGTATTCCTTGTTTGTTTGTTTGTTTTTTTTCCTTTGTGAGTCTCCACTTGCAAATGGTGTCAGCTGTCATGTATTGACTTTCAGAAAATCAACGGTGAGGATCAGAATCAAGGTTAATCTAGGTCTCTGTGGAGTCTCACTAGCAGCAATGTTTAATTGACACTCTATTTTTTCTACATGTGGAGATATGCTAGTTATTCAAATCTGTCTTGGTTTTACTGTATTGCTATTGTGTGTTCCTAATTTTTTATGCTGTTCCTGTGTGAATTCTTCCTGCTATTTTTCATCTAAATGGCTTGTGTAAGACTTTCTTATTAATGCTCTAAGTGCTAGTAAATCATCAAGAAAACTTGTAATATCAGCAAAATAAAGAAGGTGGGCTGACCCAAAAAAATGGTGTTTGACAAAGATATAAATGTAGCTGAACACAAAAGACTACATTTTGAGTCTATTGCAATCAATTTTAGATTTTCTATGTATTCTTACCATTTAATTCATTATGAATTAAATCTGAGTGTTTCTTTTTTAACTTTATGTTCATATTGACTTAAGCATCCTTATTTCATTAGGTCTATCTCCTTACCACTTGTAATACTAGTGCTTATTTTCTGGAATTTCCATAGTATCATAAAAAAAGTCCTAAACTGTGAGCCATTTTTAGTCTCACGTACAAGCCATCCAGGTCTGTAGATCTAGAAGGTTGCCTTCAGCAGATCTTTAACATTCTAACAGCTGCTGATGGTTTGGAAAGTTCATCAAATTTATGGGAGGAATCCCTCCCAGCAGAAATTGAAAGCTTATAGAGCACTTCTGCCTTGCCTGCATTTTTAATTACTTAAACATGGATAGGGTTTCAGTCATTCCTAATGTACCTACTAAACCGTTTCTTCTTTCCTTAGTCCTGTCAGTCAAGGTTTTCTTTTCCTTGTGATAAATTTTCTTCATGTCACATTTGTATTGATTGCTATTTGATCCTCTTTCCTCTTTCAACTTTTTATATATTGCTTTGCTATCTTCCCTTTGCCAATAAATTGAGATGGGCTTTTAGATAAAGCTGTCTTCTTTCTTGATTGAAGGATTGCAGCTTTTGGCCGTCTAAGCTTTTCTTAGATAGCTTTAAGCTTTCATCTATCTTTTCCACCTTAAGTGTTTTTTTGTGTGTTTTTTTTTTTGTTTTGGTTTTTTTTTGTTTGTTTGTTTGGTTTTTTTTTTTAAATTAAGTTTTTTGAAACACTCTGTGATTGTGACTATCCTTTTCCTTATGCTGCAGTGAATATAGTCAGGAGGACGTGCTGGTTTATAGACCACTGAGTAATTTGCTGGTGTCAAAATTTGTTTGGAAATGAAGATGTATCATCACACTGGGTCTGCACTACCCTTGCTGGTGAGTTGAGACAGGGTGTGCAAAACTGATTGTTGTATAAGTTGGACACTGTGGATGTACTAGATCAGCGTGTCTGGTAACAGGATGAGGTGTCTGGGGAATGGGGGGAAGACATAGTCAATGCTGGGTATCCATGTGTCTTAGCTGCTTGAAGGATGTGTCAGTTTGATTAATATAATGTAGATTTCTACAGATATCCCATCCGTGAAAACGTTCAAGGTCAGGTTAGATGGGGCTCTGAGAGCCTCACACAGTTGAAGGTCTCCCTGGTCATTGCAAGGTGGTTGGACTAGATGACCTTGCAAGGTAAACCCACACAATTCTATGATTCTATGTAGCATCTGTTCTTGTGAATCTGGTTAATTTTTACTGTCAAGAGTAGCTATGGGGCAGTTGTGTTGACCTGGAGGGCTCACTGCTGAAGGTGACAAAGTGTTCTCTGGAAGTGTTTAGGGATGGTGGTTAATACCTGGCTAGAGGCTTGACTCTAGATATAGCGAATGGGAACTCTGCAGTGCTGGTGTCACCTGTCTGGACAAAAGCCCTAAGCCCTGAAGAGCTACACCTGCACTTGGGGGTCACATCTGGAGCACAGCTTTTCCGAGAGAATTTTAAGCCGCAGCTGGTAGTAAAACCAGGTGACCATTGGGGGGCACCAGAATAACAGTAATGTGTTGGAACTGCTAATTAGTGCTCAGGCTGTTAATGGCTATTTGGCGCAGTCAGGGGAAAAAACCGTTTGAGAAGGGCAGGAAATTTCTCTCCGTTCTTAAATCAACATAATTTCTTCAGTAGTATTGCTAGCTCCGCTTTGAAGGCACGACCTGTTTAAGAATAAACTATAACAAGCATAAGCTATCTCTCACTTTTCGGGCAACACTAGCTTTTTATATATTTTCTTTTTTCTTTCCAATGAATTCTATATTGCTTTACAAGATTCACGCTAAAAAGTTATTTTGAATAACATATATTGAATAATTATCACTGAGAGATCAGTTTCTAGTAAAATATGAAACTTCTTGTAAAGATTTTACAGTTCTTCCTAAGCCTTTGAGTGTTCTATACAGTCTGAACCCAGTAATATTTGAAGAGTTAGTATACAGTTTTAACAGTAGTCGAGTGTTGCCGTCTGTTTGTTTTTTTGCCGAGTCATAATTCAGCTGATGGTCTGAATGTCAGATGTGAAAGCATACCTAGAGACATTCTTTCTAGCTATTTGCTGTATGAGGATATTAGCATGGCTGGGTATTATGAAAGAGACTATATGCTATTGATATGTCACGGTGTTGAAGTATCTTTGACAGCTCCTTGACCTGCCCTCATAAGAAAATGGGTGGAAAGTAGTATTTTTCCCCTTAAAAAAAAGACTTTTCTGCTGTCTACAGGCAAAGCCTTCTTCCAAGTGTCTTCTGAAACTCAACCTGCTAATCTTTGATGATAATTCACAGTATTATTATTTGATATTGAAGACATGAGCCTGTTTTAGAAAAGATGTGTTTTCTGTTTTGTTTTGGTCTTTTTAATTAAGTTCCTCAGTGTGAAGATATTGAGATTTTTGTGTGTGAAGTCACAGCGTACTTTCTGAAAAGCAATGCTACTAGCCAAGAATTGGCCTAGACTGGCCAGTGATGTTGGAAAACATAGTTCCAGTTGTTCTGAGTCGTCTGCAGGTTTCAAACCCTAAAGCTGCCAGAGCCTTTCGTCTGGTGGTTTTCCTCTGCCCATATGTCTTACTTATTTACCAGTCTTGTAGTCCCCATCGCATGAATAAATGTTGAAGCACAATCAGAATGTGGGCTTCAGCTATAACAACACACACAATTAATTTTTATCAGTGAAGAATTTTTCAGATAGTATTTCTGACTATCTTGACCAAAAAAAAAAGAAAAAAAGAAAAAAAATCAGAAAACAATTAAATTAATGTAGCATTTAGACACCTGGAAAAGATGCAGAGTCTTAATGCATGAACTTCTTGCCTGAAACCATGTTGCTCTTTCTTATTAAATAACTTGTCCTGAAAAAAGTATTCACTATGTTGATTTTGTTTTCTTTATATCCCTAGACCAATATAGTCATAGACTGCTAGAAACTGTGTCATCACAAAACATCCGACTTTCATCAGGCAGCTAGGGGCATCTGGCAATTCCTGTTTTTTCAAGTTCACTAAGCCTGTTTGAGGCCTTCTAGAAATGATGAAAAGAACTGTTAATCCTACTGCTGCTTAACTTTAAATCAGTAACTCGTTTCTTAAACCTGTGCAGTTCTTTGATTCACGCACTAGATGGTGATCGAAAGCAGCCCAAGTTGTGTGTTCACTTATGCTTCCCAATGTCACAGCTGACAGTGGAAAATAAAAGCACAAGACTGATCATTTTACGTGCCAAGCTTTTAACCTTTTTTTTGCCGTCTATGAATGAATGAATCTACTTAATAGAATTATCTTAAATATCAAGATAGAGTTCTGCTAAATTCATATATCATGTGGGAACTGTGGTTTTTAAATCAGTTGTTTGGTACACACATAGGAAGTACTTCTGTCTATGCAATCATAAAATAGTCATCAAATATTCCATAACTTTAAGCTGGGGTTAGTGTTATTTCCACAATACAGGAATTGAAATATACCAGCACTTAAAATAGTTGCTATGGGCTGAAACTCAAGTCTCTGAATATACAGATTGATTACCGTTAGTTTATTCACGGCAGTAATGGAAAAAGGGGAGCACTATGCTGAAAACATGATTAGACCCTTTTCTAAGATTAAAAACAAATCAAAGAGAAATCTTTACTGCACTTCCCACTCTGAAATTATAAAACCTGCTCTAATCCAGCACCTTGAGAATGCTACTGGCTTCAAATGGAAAGACTGCAAGATGTATTTTGGATTCTGTAACTGGAAAAATGCATTCCACTGAAGAGAATCAATAAAAAATATTCCTTTCACTAAAAAATCTAACATTTGGAAATGGAATCTGATAAATAGACAGATTAGGGACATGGGGAAATCTAGGACAGTATTGTGCAGAGTGACTGTAGGTAGAAAATATCAATGATGCTGTGTTGAGATAGTAGAAGGGGAATGTACAAAACACGGGGCTGTAACGTCATTGTACAACACACTGGACTGTACTATAGCTATTGTAGACAAACAGCGTAGTTCAAATAAACAACTGAAAGAAGAAAGAGAGTGTCACATGAACATGTCAATAGCTGAGAACTTCTTTTTGTGCTCCGTGTACATCTGCTAAGTAAGGCAGCAGAAGCCTTTCTTGTGACTAGTGCTCAGAGACACTCCCACGCATACATCCTTCCTCCTGCAAGGTTAAAAGCTGGTGGAAACAGCTCTCATGCTGCTCCACTGTGGGAGGAGGTCCCAGAGGTGGCAAAAGTTACAGTGCTGTGGAGCCAACTTCATGTACGGAAAAGTGGATGAGATCTGATGGTGCATGGAGCAATGGCACAGCTTAAACTGAGAATTCGGTTTGGCTTTCTATTTTCTCAGCAGAACACAGGCATTCAATGCTGAGGCCTTATCCCAGAAACTGGAAAAAGAGACCTCCATTGAGTTTAACCACAATGTAAATGTTTGTAACTGTGACTTCTGTGAGGGTGTTTAGGAAGCTGGATAAGAGTTAAGTACCTGCTCACAGGCAACTGTAGGGTTAAAAGAGCTAAAGGAAATTTGACACAGCTGCAACATGTTTTACACTGATGACCCCTGTAGCAATGAGGAAGTGCATGAAAAAGCAAGATTCCAGACAATTGAGCTGATGATATGATTCTTACACTGACTTTTTAACTGAGCATTCATCCCAGTTATAATGAGAGTCATCTGAGGGAAGTAAAGTAACAGCACTTTGAAGCTTGCAGGAGAGCAGTAGCCTATAGCCATGCTAGATGCAGTCATTTACTTTGTAGCTTGTTGGAGAGCAGGAGGTTGTGCCATGTACAAGATGGAGTTATTTTATTTGGCTTGGTTTTTTGTGTTTGTGTATTATGGAAGTGTCCTCTGCAACCCTGTCTTTTGTTCTAAATTGGTCCTACACAGCTGCATGTATACACTTGCATGGATGTAACATATGCCTGCAAACAATCTGTCCTTGCATGAAAAATTTGTCTTTGTATGTGCGCACGGTCAGTTTGGCAGCAGTGCACCAAAGGAATTTGTATGCATTAAGTTTATAAAAACTGGCTCTAAATGTAGAAGAGAAATAGCGTCAAGAGAGCTGAGGCACACCCTCAGTATGGTGTTAGCACGTATTCTTACAACTGTTCCTGATTAAAGGTGGCACTTCCTCAAATATCAGCATCAGAAATACAAGTCTCACAGTGTCATTCCGTGCATTTTAAGTTTTTGATCTTAGAGAACTTAACATATGATAGGATAATGAGGTAAAAACATATGTGGAATTAATCCTAGTATGAAGTTCCATTTCAAGTTCATGCCAGAAGAACCTCCACCCCAAGCAGACTTTTCTAATGATCAATATGCATTTGTTGGACCAAAGAGATGCTCTAGAGATCAAATGCAAATGATTTCTTATACTCTGAAAATGATTCAAAGCACGTGTCCCTAGCATTTCAGTGAAAATTCACAGAATCATGGAATGGTTTGTGTTGGAATACCAATCACAGAAAAGACTTCAGAGCTGTGACAATTCAGTACAATGTCAGAAGCTGGCTGACCTCAGGACTCAGCCACTCTTCCCCCAGCCTGTAGTGCTGTGTGGAGTTTCCCCCAGCTTGTTCTTTCCCTTATCCTCCTGACCTGTCTCTGTCCAGACCTTTGGTCCTTCTCCTAGGCATGGCATAAAATGTCTTCTACAGACTCAGGATTTTCTTCCCTCTGCCTCCCATAGGAATTAGTATACCCCTTGGCTAGCATTCCCGTGAGAGTTTTTAAATTGTTTCTCTTTGTGTGTTTCATTTTAGGGGAAAATATCCTTTTCTGATAGTCAGAGGAATAGTCAATATGATGTCCTCCATTTTCACTGATGATGTTATTGGCTTATTAGGGTTTTTCTGTTGTTATTTCTTTGGTCTTTTCTGGGTCTTTGTGTTTTCTGTGGTTAGCTTTAATCACATCAGCTAATGCACATTCACTATGTTAGTGATGAAGGAGCACTTGGTTCCCCTTGATTCTGCTTGTACTCTGGATATCCTCCCTTTACACTGTGTTAAGTGCAGCTTTTTGGGCCTATCTAGCAGTTCCATAAGCTAGAAACAGCAGAAGAACGTGGATTTTAGATATCTTGGATTCAAGATAAACTGTCTGCATGTGCTTCATCTTATCTTGCCTTAGTCATCTAAAACTTAGGCAGAGATCCTTCACTGAAGCTCATGGAGGGGAAGAGAAGCTTTCCCAAACAGCCCATCTGTCTTAAGATCTATCTTACTTTAAGATGAGATGAATCACTCTCTAGAGGTGTCTTTGTTAATTAAAAGCAAAGCCTAGATGGCTATCTTAGGCTAAAAGTCTAACTTTTAGACTGCCAAAATGATGAAAGTTGAATCCTGCTTTCCACATTTTATCTTCAGTGCTGCAGGCTGTGTCTCTGGATAATACGTGCTGTATAGTTCAATGCACCTAATGCTTTCTCTCAAGCTGTTACTTCCCTTATGCGTGAGATTCTTACAAAAATAAGCGACTACAGTCTGTAAACAGTGCAGGTCCTGAAGGAAAAATACTGTCAAGGATCAATATAAGACAATATACAGCACTAGAACTTGTGAAGTTATAGTCTGTGTTACTGATGTCTGTTGTATAAAGAAGATGGAGTGACCAAGATTTGATTTTCTGCGATCCCTTGTGTCCTCACTAAGTCTGCACCACCAGTGAAGCTCACCCCAGTCAGCAGCCCGAGTTGTGCTGTATGAGTTCATGGAGTGCTAACCACGGGAGGAGCTGATGTCTGCACTGCAAGTGGGGCACTCTGCATTGCATCCTGGTGCTGCAGTTCAGCTGTAGTTCCTCCAGGAAGAAAACTTCTTTTACTCAAATGGGATGAGTTTGTGCGTATTCTGTAAGAGTATCTGCAAGGCAAATTTGCACTAAAAATACCCTGTCCTGCTCACTAATTCACTAATGGACCCGAGTGATGTCTAGCTCTGGCACAGTGTTGTGATTAAGATCTCGGTCATTATTTCCTTTCTGTGTGCCTCAGTTCCTTTCAGATATTAAGGCAGAGATAATAGTATTTCCTCTTATCTAGGAAGCGCATTGAAATGTAAGGATAGAAAGCACTGTAAAACTCCAAATTAGAAGAAATTTTTCACTTACACTTAGGACTATGATTCCTTTATTTTCTCTTTTTCTTTTCCCTATCAGCAGCTACTTACTGATTTGTGTCCCTACTCCTTACCTGTCTAGTGCATGAATTGTAGATGAATGTGGCTTGAAGAGTATCAGGTTTTTAAGAAAAATGAGAAAGTTTAAAAAATGGTGTAGTTCAAAGAAAACTTTTTATTCCTTAGCTGTGCTGGTCCCGGCAGAAGAATGTAAGGAAGGTCTAGTACACCATGAAGGGAGAATCCAATGAAATGTACAATAATATAATCATGGCAGAGAAAAATAAGTATTTCTATCCCCATATATTCAACTTCATTGGATATTATATGATTTAATTATCAAAGCACGGTAATTACAACCCATGGCAATGCTAATGACTATTGGCAGCAAGGCTCACGAGGACACACAATCTAATTAGCTTTAATGGGACGGATTTAATAATACATTGGATTAACATCTGTTAGAATGAAGTATCAAGATTTATTGTTCTCTGAACAAATATTGACCTCTTGCTCTCAGGTCAATAAATCTTAAGCTTGCCTTCACTTAAATGAGTATCTACTTATTATGTTAGCACTCTTCTGTTTCCTATCACCAACTTTAGTAGGAGGAGAGGGGAGCTGCACTTTCCTTCTGCTGCATCAACTGTTTCTTTAAGAAACTGAAGGTAAATGTTGAATTTGCAGACAGTCGAAAAAAATGGTGAGGCTCTAAACTAGCCTTTCTTCATGTAAAACTGCCCTTCCTTGCTGTTGCTTAGTAAGAAATTTCAGAAATGTTCACAAAAAATCAGTTGCTAGCTATGCCACAGAAAATGTGTATAGCTTGCATCGTTTGCTCAATTAAGCAGTCTATATATTTGTGTAATATTGTGAGTGGTATCAAAAATATTTGTGGGGATGAGTGGGAGGAAATTCTGCTCCTTCATGCGTAGTGAGATGCAAAGTTCTTTTAGGACTCCAGATTTCATTTTGTGCCTCAGACATGTAATCACAGATTCTTTTCTAACTGTAGGTGTTTCAAGAGGAATGAGATGAAATATATCTCTTTTTCATGCCTCCAAGGGAGGGATTTCTTGTTTCTCTCCAATGGGGTCAGTATGGTGAGAAATATATACAAGTCTAACAAGATTTCTTATAACTGAGAAGAGTTATAAGCAGTAGAAAGTCCTTGAGATTAATATCCATTCAGCAGATATTTAGACCTTCCTTTCAAATTTAATAGTTATAAGCAAACATTCACCACAGGTGAATTTAGTTATAAAACTCCCTATACTTCACTGGCAGAAATCTGTAGGTGTATGTTGATCAATAAAGACAGTCCTCACCACACTCTCCAATCAGAGAGTGTAGGAAGATTATTTGTATTACTGAGTTCTGCAGAATGTTTTCAATAAAGGAAGTGAAATCTAGCAGACTTTAATGGATGAGTTTTATATAACAGATCATAATTACTTTCAAAGATCAAAAGATTGTTCTTGTTATCTCTTTCTCTCATCAGAATATCTATGTTGATGCAGAAGCCTAACAAAAATGTACAAGTATTTCACCCTGCTTTTATTTTCTTTCTAATTGTACGTGATTTATAGGTAGATGTGGCAATAAGGCAAATTGTGGCATTTGCCATGGTCTAGAGTGAATACTTGGTCAGACAGGTTAAAGAATAAGGTTCTCAAAGCAATTTGGTATACAGGATTAGAGGATTTAATCTGTGCCTCTGAATACTGAGCCATATCTAAAGGAATATAGGGTAGGCCCAAGGCTAGCAAACTTTTTATTCCGTGTATTCCTTTGAGGTTACAAATTCTTGCAAAAAAGTTTCTAAATTTTGTGCCCAGTCTGCTGTTCCCCCTTCAACTGAACTTAAATTGTCTAGAGACTGACTGCAGTCTAGTTCTCTTTACATAAGACTATTATTAATCATAATTACCTATACTGTGGCTCTTCAGTTTGCAAATACTTGTAGATGCAAATCAGTATTTTCCTTTCATTTTTCACCCTTTCAGACTGCAATAAAATTTGCACGTTTTGAAACCCTAGAGATCCTGCTTTGTTCTTTCAGTTTCCTGGTTGCCCATGCATTAATCACAGAGGTTTGTAACATATGTTGAATTTAACTTGGTGATAAAAAAAAAGGAAAATATGATCACTGGGAAGAAGAAGAGAAGCTAGGCTGAGCTGGAGTGAACATTGTCCTGGGGCAAGATGTACGTGAGAAAAGTGTTGTATTGACTTTGACAGGGCTCCATGTGGTAGGGTTTGGGGGCCTTTATTTCATAGCCATATTGGGTTTTACATAAATGAGCCTCAGGTAGGAAAACAATTTTAATAACTGATAGTTATTGGTCTTGTATTTCACTGTGTGAAAGGGCAAAAGGGATCATTTTCTTTGTTGAATTGGGTGATCAGGTTAGACAAACCGCCTTGCTTTTGTTTATCAGTCTGGGTCACAGTAGACACCATCCTCATGCTTCCCAAGATGTTGTAAGAAGCCTCTAAGAAAATCAGTATAATGTTTTTAAGGAGAAAAAAAAAAAACAAGATGAAGATTTTGTTAAAATACTTGTTTTTCTTTAGTTCTGGTTAAAGAATATAGACAAAGATACATTACTGTTCTTTAATTCTTACTATAATGCAAATACAGAAGGTGCTGCTACCTTATGCCAGAAGCTGACTTATGTGAATAGTAAATAAGATCTTAACAGTGGGAAATCATTTCAGGTTTCTGAAGTGACATTCCATTTTCTACATTAGAAGCATGTTGAGTTTTTAAACCTGTGTCACCACATAATGCAATCATCTCGGTACTGTAAAGTGTTCCACCCAGCACCAGACATTCATATTGCACTGTGATTTCTTTATTCCCTAAGTGGAGTAGAGCTGAAGCTTATCCCTGAGCATACAAACAAAAAAAGATAGGTTTTTTTGGTTAGTTACTCTTGCTTTCAAGATGACAAGGTACCCTTTCATCCTGGATAGAGAAGGTAAGGATTGGCAGGCTTGAAAGTCTGGAAAACCTAATCACAAAAATGGGAACTTAATAAAATGGTGCAGAGAAGAACCTTGTGTATGCTATGGAAGCTTTTAAAATCATTATTTTGATAAAACTAGTGGCACTCAACTCTTATTTAAACAGATCAGAATGCTGAATCCATAGTGTTGTGTATTAGCCTCTGGAGTTTTCTTAGTGCCCATACTCTCCACATGGCTTGTTAATAAGAC
Source organism: Serilophus lunatus (assembly GCA_013399895.1). Classification (NCBI taxonomy): domain Eukaryota; kingdom Metazoa; phylum Chordata; class Aves; order Passeriformes; family Eurylaimidae; genus Serilophus; species Serilophus lunatus. The sequence continues at coordinate 853,534 of VXBA01002928.1, read as the reverse complement.
CTTGGTAAAGCACAACAGAAACAACCAAAAAATATTAAGAATTCTGTGTAAGTTGCCTGAAAAAGCTACATGTGCCCAGATGGAAGAAGACATAGGACTGTGCACCTGGAAAATCCTGCTGTTCACCAATGTACTTTTTAGCTGTAAATAAAACCTCATACAAACTTGTTTAAGTGCTGATTCTGTTCTGGTGGCTGTCTGTCCTGGTCCCTTTTCAGAGGCTGACGCCCTTATTGTACAAGCCTTTGCCTGAAGGCTATTTTTTCTTGCATAAATGACCAACCAAAGAAGTCATTTAAGACAACTGAAATCCAAAGCCAGCCTGCCATCTCCTATTATTCAGGCCATTATCATTCATTTGCGGGGTTCATTAGCATGTTTCTGGCAAAAAACAGTGGCTGGGAAGATGATGTGCAATATACTGTAGTGTAGACATACCGTGCAGCCCTGAGTGTGAGTTCAAGGTGCCTAGAGAATGTCGGTATTGGGACAAAAACATATCAGCATCTGTTCTCCTTTAGTTGCTCTGAAGAATGTGGAAGTGGTTACTGCTATTTTGACAAATGCGCTTATTTCTGCTTATGTTGCCTGGTGTGGCACAAGGGGAACACTGGCGCAATAGTGTACCGCAATAATTTATTAGTGGCTTAGGGATGTGGGCCCAGAACAAATTCTAGACAAAAGGAAAACATGTTTGGGTTTTACAGAGAGCCTTGGCTACAGGAACAAAGCTGTGATTGGGTGTGCAAATATTTGGTATTTTGATTGTCCAGGTTAGTGTGACAGCTGACAAATGGTCTGAGTTTGTTTTTAATTATCACCGAAAGGGAAAAAGCCTGTTGTTTTAAAGCCAGAAAATAGTGTTGCAGCAAAAGGCAAGAAAAGATATTTAACAGTGGGGAATACACTTTCTTGGTGTAAAATATGTTGAAAGCACTACTAGTCCCAAATATTTATAGTATTTAGCTAGTTTTGTGATTACAGCCAACCAAGAACAGCATTTTGTTAATTTGTATTGCATCCAATGATCAATATTAAAATGCCCAGCTACTGTTCTTACTTAATCATTACTGATATTTTTGATGTCAAGCTTATCTTCTCTAACCACTCTGGGAAATGCAGATATGTTGCGACAGGTGTTTGTGAGACCTATTTGAAATTATTTAATACATATATCATACATCATGGGTGCTCTGTACACTTGTATCAGGGCCAAATGTAAATTACAATAGACAGAATCATAGAATCATTTAGGTTGGAAAGGAGCCTTTAAGTCATGGAGTCCAACCATTAACTCAGCACTGTCTAGTCCACCACTGAACCATGTCCCTAAGTGCCGCATCCACACGGCTTTTAAATATCCTTAGGCATAGTGATTCGACCTCTTCCCTGGGCAGCTTCTTCCAATGCTTGACAACCATTTCAGCAAAGAAATTTTCCCTAGTATCCCATATAAACCTCCTCTGGTGCAATTTGAGGTCGTTTCCTCTTGTCCTATTGCTTGTTACCTGTATTCCTATGATGCAGGAACACACAAAGACTTCACTGTCCTGAAGGAAAAAAGAAACATCTTACCCAAAAGAGATGTACTAATTCATCCAAACAGCCTCTGGCAGGCTTTGGGACCACTCCAATTTGTCGAGTCTATATCCAGTACTTCAACATTCTACCATTAAGCAAGAGAATAAACATTATGAGGACCTACTGAACTTAATAGCACATATTTTAGAGTTTAAAATTGTGTCCAAATAGCTCATGAACTGAAGTTTAATTCACTTTTGTTTTTCAGTGGTAATTGCTCTATAACAGTTGTTTTCTTATGAATATGCATAAGAAAAGCAGGAAGCAAAACTCATCAGACTTTGAATAGCCAATAGCTGCCATTTAAGTAAAAATCATGAACTTCAAAATTAAGTTTGCCCCTTCTGGGGCAGCCAAAATAGAATTTTTTTGTCAAATGAGAGAGACTGTTATATATAAACTTGTCTTCCATTGCAAGGAATAAATGAGAAGAACGCAAAATGTGTTTTCCATCTCTGTGAAATCATGAAAATGTTGTCTTCTTTTGTCAAAAGGGCAGATTTTTTGTCTTCCAGCTACAAATCTTTGGCCAATTTCGAGTGCAGTATTCTGTACCTTGGAAAATTTAATCAAGGCTGTGTTTGAGGAAGAGAAATAGTTTGAGCTGCTAATATGCTCCTGTCCTTCCAATACTGTCTAGCCTGCTTCTGTGGATCCCTAGAAAGATTATTGATTTGCTGCAAGTGTGGCTTTCTGTAGTAAAAGTTGAAGGCTACTTGCAAACTGCCACCTGAATCTGATACATAAGGAAGAAATTTAGATAATTACATTCTGCTTCCATTGAAATCCATGGCACTTTGAAAATTAAGAGAAGCAAAATGGAATCTCGTTCTAGGAGTTGCTCCTGCCAGCAACTGGAATAGCTCTTTCACTTTATGTTGCAGAGATGCTCAGTGACCTGGGAGCTCTTCAAAAGATTTGAAAAAATGTTTCTGGTAGCACTTGCTAGTAGTAACACTAGTTTTTGTAGGTGTTTTACCTTTGTAGTACTTGCTGGGGTAGGATATTTTGAGTCATCCACAATGCTCAGAGCTGTTCACATGAGATGACCAGACAGGTTTTGTCAACAGAACAGACAGTCCCAAGAGTTTTCTTATACTTTCTGTCTTTTCTGAGGGACAAAAATTCCACAGATGTTTTAGTTAAGCAGGGTCAGAACTTTTGATCTCACATATTTATGGTTATACAAATAATAGATTTTTTGGTTTGGCTATTGAATTGAGAAACTGGAAACAATTCTTCGTTTTAGTTGACCAAAAAGAATTTTTGTTTTCTGGCAAGCTAAAATGCAGCAGTTTGCTTAGTTTCAATTTCTTCAGTTGTTTCCTACTGGTTGTATTTAAAATGGATCCATTTCCAATTGAATTTAAGTATTAATTAAAAACAGTACTTTGAAACAAATGCTCACAATAATTTTATTTCCAAAGTTTAGAAAAACTTTAGGCTTTTCTGGTTTCTTTAATTTTTCTGGCTAATGCTATCGTAGGCTATTTGTCAAATTCGCAANNTATGTTTTCATAAATTTATTGCTTAGCAGAATATTTTTACCAGCATCGTTAGCAATTTTGCAACTCCTTTTGCCTTAGTGTTTTACAACCAACGTTCCTTTTGCCTTAGTGTTTAAATAAAAAAATTGCAAAATGTTGCTTTTAAAGCTTAAAGCCTCCAGCTTACAGTTTGGAAAAACTGTTGTGATATGTAACATGGAGTATGACTAGACTACCTGACTAGAGCCTGTGAGAGTGATGGCAGTACAGGGAGCATTCAGGTAACAGATCTACAGTGTCAGAGGCATAATTATAATTTTTGATAATATTAGTGGGGCCTAATTTGAAAATACTGAATTAGGTCCAAAATGAGATCACTTAGAGATTAAAGGAGGGTATGGAGAAAGAAACTTATAATCATGGTTGACATTGTCTTCCACTATCAACAAGCTATTCTGCAGTTGTCCAACCTAAGCTTTTTTGCACTTTCAGCATATCTGTTAATTGCTATTGTCAGAAACAACATTAGTGCAGAAAAATAAGAAGCTAATTAAAACCAGTAGGTGCTGATTTCTTTCAGCAAAAAGAACAGGGTAGCATATTTGTTAGGAAATTCTGCTTCTCTTCAGGACAACTTATTTGGCTATCCACACCCAGCAGCACTAGCGCAGTTGTCACTGGGGGCTTAGTATGTTTACCTCTTATGAACAAAAGGGCTACGTTATTTTTTTCTCTTCCTTCACATCAGAAGACATCTGCTGTTTTGGACTAAGTGTAGAACTATAAACTGGTGATAGGGGGGTGTGTATTTTAGAAGTTAATGGTATTATGTGATTTGAAAAAGCTAGGCACCTGGTTATCTTATGATTTTTTTTGTTTTTGTTATTAGAATAAATTTTACAGACGAATTCTTCTTACAAATGTCCATACTGTTCAACAAGAGGCTGTTAATGGTGAATGAACACCAAAGCATAATACTGTGCCATGACTAATGGAGTGGGAATACCGTCTATTTAACAGAGCTGCTCTGGTGATTTCACTTTACACAAGAAATCCGTGTAGTAGGAGGTTGTTTTTAGCCTAGGAACCAGGCTTACATAGCTTGAGCACTTTGAGAATTGTTTTGGAGACCTCACTAGCTGTGAGAAGAAGAAGAAGAAATCATCTCAGATAGCTGTTTCATCAAGCCTTCTGAAAAGATTTTTATTGTCTAAACTTGGGAACTAGCTCTTGGAGACACTAGATAAATGATTCTCCTGCTGAGAATGTGTTCTTCTCTTTTGTTGAGTCAGTCTTTAATGACAGTTGCTGAGGTGTGTTGTGCTATCTTTTCTAAGCCTGATGGAAATTCTTCAAAGTGTTGGAAAACCTAGGATTAAATGCAGTTGATGACTCAATTAGTGACACTCAGTGGTTTTAAGGTATTGCTTGTGGTATGACTATGCAGAATCATGTTTCTCAAGGATACTTGAGACACGGAGAGGGAGATATGTGGCTCTCCTGATGTTTCTGGTGCACTAGGTATTTCAGCTGTAGTGTCCAAGCTGGTCCTGTCTACTTCTCGCACTACTCTGGGTGGATATATGTGCTAGGAGGGAACATTGGCATATTTTATGTAACTATATATGAGGTTGAGCTGTGGTCTAGGCTCTTGATAGAAACAGCTTAAACTTTAGTACTAAAACTTTTTGTTGTTGGTAGTGTGGCTAAGTACTGGATGAGAGTGAGAGAAGACATTATCCTGCCACTCAGATAGGTAGAGAAGGAGCTAAATTATTCTCTAATATTTGGTCTATTTAAAAAAACCCGTTTGCTATTTATAGCAAGGGAAGTAGAACTGTTACAGCCTCTGTGTAGGTCTCTACAGGGACAGTGTGATGCCCCCATCAGTCCTCAGACACAGGTGTTGCCTAGCCCTCTGGCTGCACAGTGCAATGTGGGAAGCTGTGCTACAGGATAGCCTTCCACATGCAGCACCTTCTCCTCACCTTCCTAGGTGGAAGAAGGACCTGTCTGATAAATATTTTGCTGCTGTAGTGAGCATTTGAAATAATAATCTCCAGGATGGATTGGCAGGGAAGGCTAGTAGTGGGAAAGAAGGGGGAGAAAAGCACTTTGGGTTTAGGATGTGTTACACTTAAAATTCTGAGACTCCAACACTGACAAGCCACAAAAAGATTTAAAATTTGAAGTTCCATAGTAAAATAATTGGACTGGTGAAGCAATCTCACTCTCATTAAATTGGTTTCCAAGGACCCTATCCTGAATGGGGCTGTGCAGCTCTTTCTGATATTTGAGCGTCCTCAAGCCTCATTGACGTTGGTGGGAATTAAACTCATTGAACTCCTCACTAAGCAATTAATTTCTTATAGGTCTAATTTTTCTGCTGCAAAGTGGTAGCTGCCTTTCCCTTCTATTAGCAGTCATAGCCTGTACTCCCCATGTCAAAGCCTTAGCATGCATATATCATTTAATGGTTCTTTTGTGGGATGTACTTAAGCATTTTGGCATAGATTCTGCTCCTTACTGCTTTCAGTGGATAGGATTCCTGATAGTTTTGTTACACCGACTGTACCACTTTATTTGTTTTAGCAAATGGAACATGCAAAATACCTGATGGAAAATCTTTGCGAAAGCAGTCCTGTCAAAAGCTCATAAGCTTTCTTTTTTATTTTTATTTTATTTCCTTATGTAGGAAGTGTTTGGTTTGCCTTCAAAAAACGATGGACACACTTCAAATAAAGAAGATAGCTTCCTTAGCATGAAGGATGAATGAGATAATAAATGAGATCATGAAAGTGAAGTTTTTCTACCTTTCCTTTCCATGAGAGAAGACTTATTGAAATGTAGTGTATTTACAGTCCTCACATTACTGACGCTGTAAATGTTTTTGCTTTCATGGTCTCCATTTATGCTCTTTCACATTTTGGGATGATGGATTGTGGAGTGCCAGGTGTTGAGATGAAGAGAATCAATACTGCGATACAAAAGATGAAATAACTCTGATGGAACATCAATAAAGGCTAAAAGTTGCCATAGGGATTTGAATCTTAAAGAAGAGCCTGAGAAAGTGTATTAAGAAGAATTCACTTCTCCCTTGCACTTGTAGTGCCTTTATTCCATGAGCGGAGGTCACATGGGGGTTCTTGTCAAGTACAGATGTGAAGAATTTTTTTCTTTTCTGTATGTATGAGTGCCCAGCACAGCACCTCCAGGGCACGATGTCACAGCGTGACAGGGGTATTTGGTCTGAACGGGAGATGTTTATTTTATTTATATTTTTTGGTAAATTAAATTACATTAGTTAGTGATTTGCACAATATTCCCATGAGAAAGCTAGATTAATACATTTAAAAGTAACTAATGAAAAAAAAAAAGAATTTCAGCAGCATTGATGGCCGTGTGCCAGGTGCATGATTGCCATGTGATTTCAGCGTGGTAGGTGTGTGCTGAACACATGGTTACCACGTGGTGGGTGCATGCTGGACACCTGAGTCTTGTGTGATGGGTGGGTGATTGACACATGCTGGGACTTGGGAGCGCCTGCTGCAGCTATGCTAAAGGAATGGGCATCTGCACTGGTCTCTTGTGGTACCAAGGATGTGACCTCCTCATGGTGACCCCGAAGCAAAACAATTTCTACTGATGTCACAGGCTGGAATTTAATTAGGATTGTCCCCTATATCGCTCTCATAATTTAAAAAACAAACACTAAATGAACAACCTAGGTTTATCATAAAGATAAACTGAAATCAGAGAGGCAAATGAAGGTGAGGCCATGAACACTTCTATGAATGTAATATATGTTTTGAAACAATGTTAGTTTAGACATGTACCACCAAAGAAATATGAGGAAGTTAGGCTGTTAATGTTGAAAACCTTACCTGTTTCTATCTAAGCAAATTATATGGGACTTGCCTACTAATACATGCCATAAATATAAATCTGTTAAGGTAAGGTTGGCATCATCATTTTTCTTTTGCAAATCAGGTGATAGTATCTGGCACAAACTTTCAGAGCTGAAATAAATTAATGTAGAAGCCAAGGTTAGGTCACACACCCATTTTCTTTGTTCAAAGTCAAACCATCACAAAAAGAAAAGGAATACACTGTTCTGAAACACCTTGGTGTTATTACTAATATATTAAAAATATATATACTAGATATTAAATATATAATATACTAAATATTTTAATAATGTATTAAAATGCAAGACTTTTTAAAAAATATGCTTCTGTTGAAATACTTACGTTGAATTCTATCCTCCAAGGAATACAGTACTTAGTCCATCAATGCATTTAAGCTTATGATCTAATTCAAGCATGAGAATACAGAAGTATTCACATGCCTAAAGTGAAGCAAAAGATTAATTGGCCAAAATTAACAGCCCTGCTAGGATGAGATCAAGTTCTCCACTGTAAGGACCTGATTCTGCCAATTCTCTCATGTTTTTTTTTCCTGCAGTGAGACACTTACCAAATTTCATCCTATGCAATACAGGAGTGGTGAACCCAAATGCTACTTATACTTTAAATCTAAGAGATGAAATCTTAAGGTTCAGCCTTCTCCCATAATATTGTATTTCACCGACTTCTTTGGCAGCTTAAGGTTTACAGGGCTTCAAGCGAGAATGTCCTCTAGGGGCAGCTGCTTTGCAGATGTGGTGGCCATCAAGGGAGAGAAATTGTTCTTAGCCTAGTTAGTACAAGGAGACAAACCCTGCCTTTAATCAGCTGCAACTGATGTTCTTCCTGACTTCAAGCCTTTGATCTAAATCAGGAAGACTAGGGACCTTAAACCATTCTTTCCTATGCCACAGATGAATGCCTCATACAGCAAGCTTTTTTTTGGATCCTGCTCCAGTGCTTTCAGGAGTCTCAGAACCTGAGGGTGTGAGCGCAGCCTGCCTCTAAACCTGCAGGTCTGAGGTTTGCTGTTACTTGAGGCAGGCATAGGGAAGACAGGCAAAAGATGCAAAGCTCATACATTTAAAAAAGATTTTTTAAGTCACAAAATACAGTTTCTGCAAAAATATGCTGTATTTCTGAGTGACATCAACCTCTTTTTGTCTCTAAGGTTGCTCCTATAATTAAAGAGAGGATGATGAAGAAGGGCAGCATGATGCTTGGGTACCAGCCTCATCAAGGCAAAGTCAACTTCTTCCGTCAAGTGGTGATCAGCCCGCAAGTTAGCCGAGAAGACATGGACTTCTTGCTGGATGAAATTGAACTTCTTGCTAAGGACTTGTAGCTGTAGTGCCACAGCATCAGGTGCTGCTTACATGTGTTATTTATAGAGTGGCAGCAGCATTCTGGTGCTATTTTGTGAAAGGTAGTAAAATGCTTGACATATAGTTTGTAAACCGTCATTTTACAGATTGATGTTCAGAACTTCGCTGGTAGAACACCCCTGCACAGGAAAGTATTTGCTGATAGGGGTTGAGGCAGGCTGGTGCTTGCCGCACCATTGTTGCCATTCTGAGAAGTGTTTCCTTGAGAAGGAAGTGCTTCTGAAAGTGGTATCTACATCCCAGGAAAGGCAGCTATTTACTGGGTGCCTGTGCACAGTGTAGCTCCAACTGGTCACTTACATATGCAGGCAATAATCCTCTGAAGTTGCTGTTAGGAGTGTGTTCAGCTCAGTGAGCCTTAAGATACTAGTTAATACTATATCTACTCTGTTGATATTTTAGTTTGATGGTAATTAAACTGATAAAACTGGAAATTTTGAACTTTTTTGAAAAGTTTCTCAAGGCCTCTAACTAAGTGCATTGCCCAGGTTTCATGCTGTGAGCACAGGCAGACAGGAGAATGAGGCTCAGTGCAGTCACCACACTGGGAGGTTTGCAGGAACCTCCTGCACAAAGTCCTGAATAACCAACGTTGATCCTGCTTTGAGCAAGTTGAATCACACGACCTATTAAGGTCCCTTCCAACCTAGAGGATTTTGTGATTCTAGGAAACACAGTCATTGGGTCCAGTCAGTGTTTGCCAGTGTTGCACACTGAAAATATCACCATCACTTTAGCAGAGTTGAGAATACTGGAGTAACAATTAGAACTCAACTCTTTGTTAACAAGAGTTATCTATCATTTCTGAACTGCTGTTTACCTTCTTCTATTTTTAAAGTGTAAAGATTTATTTAGAAACTTTTAGATGCACTATAAAATTATAACAGAGAAAAAAATATATTTACCCAAAAGATGCATATTTTTATGCATGGTGACTATATATTAATAATATAGCAAAATTACTTATTTGTCATTATTTGTATTTTACTACAGATTTGAGATTACTTGATCTTATATCAGTGTATAATTTGTAATTTGACTGAAATTACAGTAGTAGTGATCAGAGAAGATCTTCCTGTGATTTTAGGATATGAATATCTTGAACATTTTTTGTCAATTTTAAGTTACAAAACTAAGTTCCGCACTTTGTGTTTGTGTTAAGAATAAGAGTATAACTTTCATCTGTTTTTATTCTAGAAAAATTATCTATTTTATAAAGATAAAAATGTTTTTCTTGGGATGATGTTCTTGCAGCAAATTAATGGAAGTAACCATGTCTTTCACCTTGTAATCAACATCCACTTAACTTTAATGTTCTGATGTTTGATCCTTATTCTGTATTGGAGGTAGCACAAACTAATATGAGCCTTTCTGCTATAATGTCTTCTGTCCTGAAAACTGTCTTTAAAAACAGTGCTTCCTTGTTTTCATTTTCTGCACTGTACCAGAATCCAACATTGCATGAAATTCCTACTTCTGATCTCCAAGATGATGGTGTGGAAAGTTTAACAAGATTATGACAACCAAGCAGTTCACATTATCAAAGCAGTAGTTAGGAGCAAGAGTCACACTACAGCCTTCAACAGATGTTTCTAACAGTGTCCTGGAAGTGAATATACTTGTGCTTCCATAGCCATCCACTGGACTTTAAGCCAAACCCATGTTGATAGTAATATAACAATGAGTATCACAGTGTGGCCCCTGGATTTTGCCCTTTTATATCCATAAATTGCTTAATCATTCATTGCCTTGTCTTCTGGCTGTACCAACTATCATGATCTTGGAAAGCCTGTAACTAAATTCCTGTAAGGCTTATTTTGCCTCCCAGTCACTCTGGGTGGAGTGCAGAGTACACAAAGGGGTGCTGGATGAATGAAATGACTTTGCTGTTGCTTCCTGAGTTAGACACAAGACTGTTAGCTCTTTCTGTTTTTTGACTTTGAAAGACATAATACAGTGTCAAGATGTTTTGTTTGTGGTGAGTACTTGATTTTTGATTCATGGAGAAGCTATGACACCTTTCTCATCCACTAAGAATCTGATCCATGATGTTTTGTGACACCACCACCATCAAAAAAGTGTTACTATCTTGTTTCTCTTCTGTTCTTTGTGCAGCTCTCTGTTTCCAGATACTTTAACACTTTTGGCACTTATCAGACCGAAGTAACACAGTTCCTTTCTGTAACAGTAGTGCCTATAGTATTTTTAAATAATAGTAAACTGGAACATTTTTTCATGTTTGCAGAAAATAGGTCTCTGATCAACATGTGCATTGCTTTCTTTAAAACTACATGTTAAACTTCCAGTGTGATGTGAGTTCCTTATCTAATCTGCCTACATTTTCTGTTATTTCTCACCTTTTGTTATGTCTCAGGTGCACAATGCAATGGTTTCATTTCAAGACTAATTTTCTCATAGTTGCTTAATTAGTATGTACAAAATGTCTATTTTGTAGATGGTGATTTTAATAAAAATTGAAGTAAATGACACCCTTACAAATTCTGGTTGTGCTCGTCATTTGTCAGTCTGAAACCACAAAGGTGTATATATATACAAAGGAGGCACCTATGAACACTCCAGATAAATGGCATGTCAGCTTTAAAATGTGAAACCTAGTTTAACCCTTCTTCAAGGTGTTGTTTATTTATGTACTGTGCCCATATCATCTTTAATAAATGTTTCGGATGACATGTCACAATTTATCTTACTTCTGCTTTCAAATGCAGAAGCTAAGTTGTCTGGGGAGAAATGCGTTTAATTTTTGTTTTCTATTTTTTTTCTTTGTATTCCAGCTAGCTGAGGTTGGCCCATTAACTCCCTCTCCTAGTTACTAACAAGCATCATCTCTCAGGATGTTAAACCAGTTCTGGAAGTAGTGAGGTACATGCATAAATCAATGTAGAACCTGACCCATTGGCTGACTGTAATTTCTTGTGTCTACTCCTAATATTTTTTCAACAGAAAAGGAAAGAAATGTTTTGTGGCTGCATCTTGGGAGAAATTTGTGCATTTTGTGATGGTTCCGTGTACAAAATCACTCATATAAATCAGTGTGCCTAGAGCTAGTAGAAATTCAGAAATGTTAGGTTTGCTTTCTCCTATTGTGTCACATATGAGATATGTGACAAGCCAAAAGTAAGCTAAAAGTGGCATTTGAGTCCCACATTTTCAACAGTGTCAAGTCTGTCCAGCCTTTCTTCCCCATTGGCTACTTCCATGGGCTTTCAGCGGGTGAGTGAAGCATGCTCATCCTGGAAATCAGTTGTTGTAGGTAAGGCCCACTCATGCTTTTCTTCCTTTCTGTGGTGTAACTAGTAAATGCTGGTAATTATTTGAGCTTATAAGCACTGTGTATAGTGCAGTAACTGCTAAATATCGCTACTGCTATATCCTGAAATAATGCAATTGCGCACATTAATTTTGTCTTAATTGCTCATGCTAATTGCAAGTTTAGGTGCAATTAAAGCAGAATGCCTGGCGAATGCACTATGCACATCATAAGAAGTGCTGGTGGAGGGGTTTTCTTTTCTGAAATTGAATCTTGTCCCCCACAATTGCATGTTTTTTCTTCAGATGTACAATTAGATGTTATTACTCTAATTCTGTAATTACACATAAATCAACCAAAAATTACTTCGAGAAACAAAACAAAACAAGGAAATTTGCACTTCAAGAGGCACAATAAAGAGAATGTCAAAGGTTTCAAGGCAAACCCACAGAAAGAAACAATGACCGTGTGAATGACTAACTCCTGCTAAATCTGTCATAAGTAAATGTCCTATGTGGCTGTGCTGCAGCACTGGAGAAGGGAAGCACTAGCGAAAGAAGAACTTGCATATAGCCTGGCACTGCAGCAGTCTGTCCCAGCATGCCTTGTACATCCTGTATCCTAGAGAAGCCCATCCAACAGAGGTTATCGCTTTCAGCATTGGTAGCTCGTGTACAACTAAAGAACAACTAATCATAATTTTTAAAAATCGTAAAAGAAAACCAGTAAAAGTTTTATTTTATCAAGCAAATAATCGAATGCGAAGGACATAGACTCTTAATAATTCTGTCAAACACAGATGTTCTGTTTCAGTGAAATAACTTCTTTTTTGTGAGTAATTTGTACAAAGCTATTTATAAATGGAAAGTATGATGAAAGTACTTGCCATGAAATAGCACAGGCCCATGGAAAGCAACATCTGCCTTTGGGATGATGCAGACAATAGAGACTGCACAGTCTGCACAACACTGTTCTTCCAAGAAACCTTCACTCAGCTTCACTGGCAGGCACTGACAGTGGAAGCTTTAGTCATCCTCCTCTTTCATGCCAGGTGATACGGATTTTTTTTCTTCCTCTCTTTCTGTTGCCTCTCTCGTGCTTGCACATTTTTTTCAGAGGGATATTTTCAGTATTTGGAGCTATAGGAAAAATGTCAGAGTAGCAAAAGGGATAAGATTGAAAGCTAAAGCAAAAGCAGGGCTTAGGTTAGTATCTTGATGTGATGTTTTGCCTTCCTTTTCTCAGAGGTGGATTTATATAGATGCTGAGATGATGATCACTCACTTCTGTCAGAGCTATGGTAACACCAAAATCAAGGCTCCATATGGGAACCACTTTGGCCTTGGGAAACTGAATAAGAAAAAAGAGTAGGAGAAAAAAAGGTTAGTTGTCCTTTTTTACAGATGAATGATACACAAGGAACTTAAAACTTCTATTTTCGTGAAAACTTGCTCCTTGGCTTTAGAAAAATAGTTGAAGGAGTTATTACCAGGAGAGAGAGCAGTGAGTGAAAAACAGAACATACTGTGATGCAGCCTTAGCAGAAGGAGATGCTACTAGGCCAACCAGAGAGAGTTCTGGGAATAAAAACAATTGTATTCTAGACTTGACTGTTGAAGTATTTGCTGTTGTATCACTTAGGAAGTCCTACAGAAGATGGGACAGGACAGAAAATGTAAGGTGGGTAGTACTACCTAGTGAAAGATGAAAATGGGTAATAGAGAAAGGAAAATACCTTGGTTTTGATTCTGAGCTAATAAAACTTCATACTGACATCATTAACCCTTACAGAAAGATAAAACATATGTTCATGAAATGTGCTGGTGAAGCTTCGTTGAAAATCTTAGAGTCTGACATGCTTGAAGAACTAGGTGATTTTTAAGAGTGTATGTCAGGGGAAGCTTAGTCAAACAAAGTGCAAAATATTTGGGGACTTGCAAAAAGCTGCAAGAACTTCTAGGTTAGAGGTAGAACATACTAAACACTTGCAAAATGGAATATTGTGGAGAATGGTATAATGATGGCATAAATAGCAATGTATGAGCTAAGCCTAAATGACATGTAAATAAAGTCAGCCATCCAAGAAATTCAGTGGTAAACATCAAAGCAGGTCTAGTTTCTCATCTGGAGCATAGCAGGAAGGAAACTCTAGCTGGACAGCAGGCTCAGTGACTGGTCCAGCTCTTTCTCAAGCTGTGAGCAGTGAACAGTGAGAATATTAATTGGTGCTACAGAGCCAAGACGCAGTGCTGCAGTTGTGCGCCATCTACTGGTGTGTCCTCTGACAACCAACTTGTTCCACACTCAGAATATCTCTCCCAAAGAGCACTCCTGGATGTCTCACATATGGCAGCAGAAGAAATTGGAAGTAAAAATGATCTGTCAGGAAATGCTGCTTTGATTTAGGTAGTCTCCTGTGAAAATGTTGGATTTCAATGGACTTTAGGGAAATATATGCAGACCTGCGACTATTTCCTGTCATCCTGCCTAAATAATGACTGAAATGTGTTTCCATGCTGCATAAACCACGATAACACTGGTGTGTGTCAGACATCCAAGCTGAGCAATGGAGAATTCATGGCAATATGGAAATCTCTCAATTCTGAGACTCTCAGTCGAGCAGTAATCCCTTACCCTTTTTCTTTACCAAGGCTAAAAATGGTGTTAAGAGCATACAAGCCTCTTGTATGGTCTCTGAGTTCGGCTTAGTTTCCATGATTGATTTTGTCATAGGACCATGGAATATACTCAGTTAGAAGGGACGCATCACGATCATCGTGTCCAACTTATGGCCCTGCACAAGACACCCAAGAATTATACCATTTGCCTGAGAGTGTTGTCCATAGGCTTCTTGAACTCAGGCAGGCTTTGTGTTGTGACCACTTTCCTGGGAATCCTGTTCCATCACCCAACCACCCTCTGGGTGAAAAAGCTTTTCCTGATAATCCAATTTAAACCTCCCCCAACTGAGCTTCATGACATTTCCTTGAGTCCTGTCACTGATCGTGAGAGAGAAGAGCCTCTCCACTTCCCCTCTTGTGGAAGTTGTAGACTGCAATGTGGTCTCCTCTCAGTCTCCTCTCCTCCAGGCTGAACAAACCAAGTGACCTCAGCCATACAGCTTCCCCTCCAGACCCTTCACCATCTTTGTGGCCCCCTTTTGGGTGCTCTCTAGTAGCTAAATGTCTTTTTATATTGTGCCCAAAACTGCACACAGTACCCAAGGTGAGTCTGCACCAGTTCAGAGTAGAGTGGGACCTTTATTCTGAAGCAATCCAAACATCAGAAGGATTTTTTTATTTATTTTATTTTTCCTTTTCATGAGAAATGACAATGTTCTATAGGGAGTTGCAAAAGAGAATGTCTTGCCCCTGTGCTCCAGCGCATTTTGGAATTTCCCTTAGAACAAAATTTCCAGCTCTTTGACTACTCTGAAGTCAGACATTTGGAGACACAGACCAAACACAGATCTGCAACTCCTTTGGCAGGAAAAGATCTCAAGATGTCATTCAGAAGATATGACCTCCATCCTGAAACAGGGTCAGTGGTGCCAGAGAACTACTGTCTAGCCTTTGTCTAGTCTATAATTCATGACCAGAAATGCTGGACAGTCTGCAGCCTTCCCATTATTTCATAATGGATAATCTAGATTGTCTCTTTTATGCTTGATCTTCACCATGATTAGGGCGAAGACAGTTTTTTTTCTTTGTGACTTCTGCACTTTCAAAGATTATAATCTCATTGCCCTTTAATTGTCTTCTTTTCTAGTACTGGACTATAATCATTCCTTGCACGTTTCCTTGAAGGTCATGTTTGAAAATCTGCTGATTATTCTGCTGCCCAAAACGAGACAGAGCAGCCCTCTGTAATCTTACCAGATTTTAAAAGAGCAGCAGGATCGCTTTGTACATATCTTTGTATGCAGCAAGGCACAATTGACTCTTGTCGGATTTGTGGTTCACTCTGAGCACTAGTACTTCTTTGGCCAGCTGTTCAAGCGGCTTTTCCCCATTAGATATTTGTACTTTTAATTACTCCTGTTTAAGTGTTCCCACTGAAGAGGATCATGTTTCTTTCAAAAAATTTATTCAGTCTGTCATGAACCATTTGAATTGTCAGTTCATCCTGCATCAAACTTGCAGCCTCTCATAGCGTGCAGTTTGCAGATTTAATAAGCAGATATTTTTGTCCATCTCCTAGACTATTACTTAAAGCAATGAATAGGATCTAGACTTGAGTAGCTGTAGAACCATAATCAATACTGCCTAAGGCTCTACATAGTAAGTACTATATCTTTCAAGCCAGCGCCTACTCTGCTTGATTTCAGACAGCATTTCCCTAATTTGTGAACAAGACTATCACTTGAGTTGATGTCAAAAGCCTTCTAAGCTCAAGATATATGATCTTTACTGCATCTTCTCCATTTTACAGGAGCTACTGCTCTGTAGGAAAAAAAAAACCCATGAGAAATCCATGTTGACTCCCACTCTTTCTTCATTGTTTTCAATTTTCTTCAAATAATTTGATTCTCCCCACCAATTGTAATTTTCCAAGACACAGAGAACTGAATGGGTTCCCCAGCTCGTTTTGCACCCTTTCAAATGGTAAGTGCCACCTCTGCCCCTTTGACAACTTGGGAGTAAGCTGTGCACCTTCAGAGATCCTCACTAAAGCGTATTGCAGCACAGAGAATTTGGGCCTTCAGTGGCTGAATCTCAGGTTGGCTGTGGATGGAGCTGAGGCTGGAAGATGCCTGTGCCTGCCTGCTGACTCCACAGGAAAGAGAGGGTCTGGGAAGGGGAAGATGGGGGAGCACCAAAGTCTTGCCTTGGTATAGAATCACGATATGGCTGGGACATACATTTGGATTTGAAATTAGACATGCACTCCCATTTTATGCATGAAAGTCAGAGTAGTCAAAGAGAAACGTTAATACGCTTCAAAGAAAGATGAGGTTCTGAGGATGAATTTCACCCAGATCAGTTGGGCTGGAACAATAGAATATACTAAACATTTTTCACCCTTTTCTTACTCCATGTTATTTCGAGAATTAATCTTTTATTGTCTGTTTGTAGCTACGGAGAAGACATATACGACCTGAGAAGTTTGAAACACCTTGGGCCTTCCCGACGCTTTTCTCTTTTTCATTTTTTCCTGATGGGTTTTATTTTCTGTGGTATTATTGTTTGGTTGGTTGCGGGTTTTTTTGTCTGTTTGGGTTATTTTTTTTTTTGGAGGGGGGGGGGATGTTGGGGCTTTTTTTGTTCGTTTTGTTTTGTGGTTTTTGTTCTTTTAATGTTTTTCTTCATAAAACATCCTCATTATTTACTTTGCCAGGTTTTGTTAGAACTAGAAGACAAAGATATTGCTCTGATTCTGGAGCATTGAGCCTGATGAGACAATCATGTAGTAGATACAACATTAAAAAAAAGGAGCTACTTCCCCCTGCTTGATTAAGAACCCTTCCTCCATAATTATTGTCTTCATGAAAGCACAACATGAGGCTCACAATACTTACGATTTCATTCGAATTACTCCTGGGAGACAATTAAAGTACTTATTTAAAAATGCAATTCTTTCCATAAAGTATAGCAAAATAGAGTTACAAGCACATGTAAGTTATTCTTCAGAGCATTCTATATCCTAAAGATAATTTTATTATTGCCAAGATGTGCGTCTCAAGCAAGAAGTGTGTTGCTATGATGGTGAGAGGAGACATTCGCTCTTTAGCATTCATACATTCCAATTGCTAATGTGTTGGCCACATGTACAGAAAAGGAAAAGAAAAAGATGAACATCATCATTTGACCTGTCTGACCCTGTATCCAAAGATTATTTCATGCATTTGTGCATGAAATAAATTTTCATCTCTTCTAGAAGCTAACATGATCGATTTTTCACTTCAGGGCAAGTAGTGCAAAAATAAAGAGCTCCAGCCTAGCTATCTCATGTGGCTATCAGGCCTCGACAGTGATTGTCAAAAAGCCCAATGAAAAAGTGAAAGGTAAAAATTTCTTTGTAAAAATCCATTGTATTGCTTGGAGTTTTGAACCAAACACTTTGTAGTCTATATCCAGACTTTGCATATCCACACTTTGTAGGGCCTGTTCACAAGAAGAGACAGAACGAAGACCCAGCAAACTATAAGCCTGTCAGCCTGACCTCAGTACCCAGCACAGTTACAGAGCAGATTATCTTGAGTGTGATCATACGGCACCTACAGGACGGACGGAGGACCTGACCCAGCCAGTACAGATTTAGGAGGAGCAGGTCCTGCCTGACCAACCTGATCTCTTTTTACAACCGAATAACCCATCTGGTAGGTAAAGGGAAATCTGTGGAAATAGTCTACCAGGACTTCAGCAAAGCCTTTGACATCATCTCCCATACCATATTCCAGGAAAAGCTGGCAGGCCACGGCTTGGATAGATGCACTCTCTGCTGGGTTAAGAACTGGCTGGATGGCTGGGCCCAGTGATGGCGAATGGTGCTGCATCCAGCTGGTGGCTGGTCATTAGTGGTGTCCCCCAGGGACACCTGTTTTGGGCCCAGCCCTGTTTAATATCCTTACTGATGATCTGCATGAGGGAATTTGGTCCACCATTAGTAAATCTGCAGACGACACCAAGTTGGGGATGAGTATCGATCTGCTGGATGGTAGGAGGGCTCTGGAGATGGATCTGGACAGGCTGAATAGATGGGTGGAATCCAATGGCATGAGGTTCAACAAGGCCGAGTGTCGAATCCTGCACTTTGGCAACAACAACCCTCTGCAGTGCTACAGGCTGGGGACAGAGTGGCTGCAGAGTGGCCAGGCAGGAAGGGACCTGGGGATGCTGACTGACAGGAGACTGAGCATGAGCCAGCAGTGTGCCCAGGTAGCTGAGAAGACCAATGGCATCCTGGCCTGTATCAGGAATAGTGTGGGCAGACCCTTGTACTTGGCCCTGGTTAGGCCACATCTTGAGTGCTGTGTCACATTCTGAGCCCCTTAATTTAGGAAGGATACTGAGGTGTTGGAGCATGTCCAAAGAAAGTCAATGAAGATGGTGAAGGGACTGGACCACAAGTCCTTTGAGGAAGGGCTGAGGGAGCTGCTGTTGTTTAGCCTGGAAAGAGGATGCTCAGGGGAAACCTTATTGCTGTCTACAACTCCCTGAAAGGAGGTTGTAGCCAGGTGGAGATTGGTCTCTTCTCCCAGATAACCACCAGTAGGACAAGAGGGAACAGTCTAAAGCTGTTCCAGGGGATGTTTAGGTTAGACATTTGTAGGTAGTTCTTTGCAGAGACAGTGATTGGGCATTGGAATGGTCTGCCCAGGGAGGTGGTGGAGACACCATCCCTGGAGGTGTTTGAGACTGGATGTGCCACTCAGTGCCATTGTTTAGTTGATAAGGTGGTGTCAGGTCAGTGATTGGACTTGATGATCTCAGAGGTCTTTCCCAACCTAATTGATTCTGTGACTCTGTGATTCTGTGACTCTATGATTCTGTGATTTATCTGTTATGTGGAGGCAGCTAAATAAAAGAGCAATCAGTCTTTAAGCCAGTCTGTGGGCACACTCCACATGTTGGCAGAAAAGCATGTTGTCCGTACTAAAAATTTGTTTACAACCTACAGATATAATAGGTCAAATTGCTCAAGTCAAAACTATTGACTTCAGCTCTGTTACAGTGGGGCAAAGGGATGGTCCTAATGCAAGCCCATGAGAGCACATGGAGTAGGCTTCTTCTCTCCAAACTTCAGCTGTCTTTTGCTACCTGTGTTCAGGCTCCCTTGTGGATCCCTGGGCAGCCCTGCTCTTGCCTGGTCATAGGAGCCAGATTTAGGCCAAGCTCTTGATGTGGTGAAGGTAGTGAGACTGCTGCGCCCCTTGCTTGCTCTCAGGAGGTTTTGACACTCTTTTACATGGAGAAATTGAACCTTTTTCTACCAAATAATAAAACCAAATTAGACTCTTCTCCAGATCGGGAATGAATTTTGTCTGGTCGTGTGTCATGGCTATAGTAAACAGTTTATACTTGGGCAAAGACTGTGTTTAAGTATGACCGAGTCCTGTTTGGTTTACTGTAACTAACGTAAACAATTTAGAAATGTTGAAACAAGTCAATTTAAATTCTTTCTTCCATTTCCTATGGCTTTTTAAAAGTTAGGTTCTTAAAGCAACTATTCCAGAAATTATTTCAAGGCAAACAAATTAACATTAAAATTCTCACATTAAAATGAAATTACATTTCCTTCTCTCCAGATCTCCATTATCTAATAAGACTCACATGTCGTTTCCAGATGTACTCAAGCAAAACAACTTGCTGCTTAATGGAACATGTCCTTTTGCTTAAAACATGGGAGCATTAATTTATGCCATTCGAAACATTGCAAGAAATAGCCTAATCCCCTGCAAGTTGCTTCTGCAGATTCCTCCTCAGTGATGAGGCTGAAGTGTTGGTGACATTGTCGTGTCACAGAAAGTCTGTACCTGCTTCTCACGTGGGGATTAATTGAGCCAAAGGAGAGGTAGCCAAAGTACATGAGCAATTCTGTGTAAAAGTGTAGGAGGCCTAACAACAGGAAAATTAAAAGTGTTGGTAAGAGATTTATGTTCTGTCAAAAGCTTTTTAGCTAGTTAAAGGTATGACCTACTTTCTTTTGCCTCCAGAAGCACTGAATGACTTATGAAAAGCAAGAGAAGACAATTGGTAACTTGGCTTGAATTTCACCAAAGGAAAAACCTTAGCTTTCCAGAAAGAAGTCTAGATTCAAATATTAGCTGTTATCATCTTTCACTCAATAAGTGCCTTTCTTATCGATGAGCTGCTCCTGAATACACTGCCTGCTAACCCTTATGCTGCAAATTATAATTCTCCTTGGTGGCAGCACTGCATAGCTGTTTTTCTCAGTGGTGTGAGCAGATGGGTTTTGTGTTTTCTTTCACTGGATTTTTTCTCTGACAGCTTTTAGTTCGGTTTTGTTGGACCAAAGATGAAACATTGTTTTTGTTATTCCAGGCTCTGTATGAAAAGCTTTGTTCTTTCATAAAATGATGCTTTACTTTGAATAATGCACAAAAAAAAAAATCATGGCAAAAATGCACTGAAAGAGCCCATAATAGTCTTTTTCAATCTCAGTCTCTGAAGCAGGCCCATCTCAATCTCTGAAACGGCAACCCTTGGCACCACTTTCTGGGGAGACATTTCTTAAGTGTTGCCAAACAATGTATTGTCAATTTAATACAGATATCTTTATAATCTTACCTTACTGGGTAGTCATATTCTACTGGCTCTACCGGGTAGACAGTCTTGACAGACAAGTGCAGCGATCCTCTCAAAATTCCCATACATGTATAAGGAAGTCAGATAAAGACCAGCTTTGAGACCTAGATATTTGCAGCCATAGACAGATAGATGTTTATCTGAGGAGAAGTTTATATTGGCTTCTGTTTGGGAGCTAAAAAGACAGTTTTCAATTTCAAGTGAAAGCAGGAATTAGGGGCAATCAATAGCTTCTCTAAAACATTTTCTAACCTTAAATGGTCTCCCAAAACATTGAATCATGAAGACCCTGGCATATTTCTAACAGAAGGAAGTCTATTTCTGGAGCTCTTTATGTGGCATGGAAAGTGGCAAGTTTGGGCTTTGTTGAGGTGAGGGGAGAGGTTCCATTTCTATAGCCCATCATACAGCTCTGATAACAGAACCTTTATCTCAAGTTGATACAGCTCATCCAAAATAAACCACTTCCCTGTACCCCACATATGGTCAGCTGGTGGCTGAAACACTCAGCAAAAACCAGGACACTTCAAAGGGCCTTATGTTACACTGGCAGATAGATGAGCTGTACCATACAGAAACCCCTGCACAAGCAGACCTGGAAATGTTGTAAGGGTGTTTTCATTCCTGGCTCAGTGGGTGGAATTCATGAGGAGAGGGGTGAGAATTGAGGGTGAAGTTGGCAGGCCTAACATGAGCTGCTTATGTGGATAACAAACTGGATGGAAGCTTTACCCCAGGGATGCCAGGAGGGGACGATGTTGTCATCTTGCCCTTCAGAAAGATAAAGAGACAACTATAATCCGGGGAGCCTCATGTAACCGTTCAGAGGAGCAGAAAGACAGCAAGTTGTGCCAGCAACCTGACCACCACTTCCATGAAACCTGGTTAGAAACACATCCGATGTGCTGTACTTTTAGGCTTAGCCTCCTCTGTATCACTCCTGCCCTAAATAAGCAGAGTGGCAGTGTGTTAAACAGGTGTGTGCAGTAGGTTGGTTTACTCGAGTGCTATTTCTAGAGGAGCACACACCCTGGTGGTCAGAGCAGCTTCTGTTGGAATGAGGCCAGGAGGCAGAGGAGTACAGAAGAAAGGGCATGACTCCAGCCTGAGCAGAAGCAATGGTGAGGTGCCCTTTGGGAGATCACGCAAGTCTGAGCTCAGCTCTTGGTGCAGGTCTTGTTCTGAGACATAAAGACAATTGGTCATTTTCACGAGAGAAAGACCAGAACCCCAATTCAAAACCAGAGGCAGGAGGAAGGTCACCGTGCAGCCCCTCTTTGGGCATCTGAAGGTGCTGGGGAAGAGGAGTGGCTGGACAGGGATGCTGACAGCCTGGGCTTGAAGCCATGGATGGGCAAAAAGAGAGCAAGTTGAATTGCTTTTTGTTTCCTCTTCCATAGAAAAGCCTTCCTGCAGTGGAGAAGAAAGAGGGGAAGTATTTTCTGCTGTGGGTGTTCCTGCCCATGACACAAATGAGATGGTTAACCTGGGAAGAAATGCCAAGGATCTTTGCTCTCTTTTGTTTCACATGGCAGCATGTTTGTGAAAGAGACATTTCAACAGGGAGGGTTTAATCATGGCAATTTGATCAGGTGATCATCTAATTTTTAAGAGTCTAGCTACCTAAATGAAATTGTCTGAAGAAATTGTTTAATTGACATTACAACTGAGAAAATAATTCACAATAGGTAATTTATGAGCTGAATTTTGCTTTTACCTCTTCATGAAGTGATTAGATGGTGCTCAAAGCATTCATTAGCCAGGAATTTTAAATCCATTTCCTGGGCTCGGTCCTCTCAGAAGCCTCACAAGTTTGGCTGTATTTCAACAAACCACTGGCTATCTTCTCAGCTTTCCACCCATGAGCAAAGCTGTTCAGATGCCAGAGGTCAAAAATAGGTGAGAGCTGTCAATAGGTCAAAGTGTGGTGAGGTGGGACACCATGGGCTTAGGCCAACTGGGTCTTGCGTGTCATGCTGGGAAATATAATCCAGTAGGACACAGGTGCCTGAAAAAAAAAAATCAAGCACCAAAATCCTACAGCGAGGTGCACCACTTATATGGATCCTGGCAGAGACTTGAATTTTTGCCATCGCCGAGCAAGAGCCTTCTCGACACACACATGGTGTGCACCGACTTGCAGGAATATTTGCCAAGTAATAAGCAACATGAAGGCAACCAAACTGCATTCAGGAACAAACAGTCTGGAACAGAATTCACTCCATCCTCCTTGTGGCCAGAGGGAAAAATTGCCTTAGGCAGCATTTTATTAGAAACATAATGCCAAAAAAAAAAAAAAAAAAAAAAAAAAAAGCCAAGTAGGAGAAAGAGCTAAGGATTAGGAAATAAATTAATCAATGTTCTTCTGGAAGCCCTTGGGCCCCAGCACAGCTGCCTTGACAAGAGGACAATTTTGCAGGTGCTCTACATGTGGCCCACTTTGTTTCTAGGCACATTAGGAAAAACAACGTCTTAATGTCTGTTTCTTTATTTCTCTCCTCAGGAGGTGAGGTGGGTCATGATTTTTAATTTTTTTACTGTTTATGTCTATTCCAGTTGAAGTTTGGAATATCCTAGAAGTGGATAAAATACCCATTGTGCTGGAAATTATGTGAAGTGGTAACAGAGGCAGGCTGTGCTGGGAAACTTTGCTATCCAGTATAGTCCACCCAAGGACTGCCTTCTGCATTGCACAGCTGGAGCCTCCTTGCTGTGTACCCTGGTGATAAAATGCTGACTGACATGCTAATTAAGAGCTTCTAACAGCACAGGGTTGAATACAATATTTAGGATAAGAAAGGTGGGCAAAACCTTAATTGAGAAAAAAATTATTATTGAAAATATTTAGTGCACTTAATTTCAAGGATATTGAGTACTTCAAGTTTGAAAGATCTGTCGTGTTTGCCTGCTGCTTTTTTAAAATGCATTTTATGCTTAGTTTTTGCGCACTTGCTTGCCGTGTTGTGCCAAAAGGACTCAAAGTTTGAGCCAGTGTAAATAGGATGTCAGGGCTTTGGAGACTTTTGCCAATATGTGGCCAGTGGTAGGGACTGCTGAGGGGTGGCACCTGCCACCAGTGCACTAGTAAATGCTGGGTCTGACCACAACGATGCTACCAGGTTTGCCTTGGCCTCAATAGGGTGCTGCTGGAAACAGAGGAGTGGGCAGTGAGGCTTTACGTGCCTGTAGGGGATCTGAGAGCTGTTTTGTACCTGGCAGAGGATAGGTGGTTTGAAAGAAGAGCTAGTCACCTGCAGCAATCTGCTTGAAGGGCGTCTAGGCAGGGCCTTCTTCAAAAAGCCCCCTTTTTGCCAATTTTACACTAGATGTGGCCACTGTTACCATCATATCTGATATTGGCTATGTGTGTTGCTCTGTTCAGAGCACTAGGTTCCCAGTGAGACTGTGAAATCATTGGCATTGAGCATGCTCAAAAATCCAGAAGGTCTTGAGAAACCTGATTTAAGCTACATCTTTTGAATATGACCCTGGACCAGATGATCAGTAAGGACATCAACAAGAACTGGATGTTCCTGCCAGCCTCAGATACTCTGTGATTTTGCTTGACTTATGAACAAAGTCATGTAGGTGCCTGTTTGAGGTATCTCTACTTGAAGGTTGGTTCAAAAGGAGATATTCAGTGCAACCAAGCGTTGAGTGCCGATAGACATCACCAAAATACCATCTGTGAAAAAAATGGTGATGTCTGGAGCATCTTAAATGCCTACATCAGGCATTGGTGGACTACACCCTATATAAAGGCTTAGATGCTCATATTCAACGCAATTTGAAGAGTGCAAAGGGAGGTATCTTGCTCTCTGTTTATGTGGTGCTTGTGTTCTGCATGTCTTCCATGGGAGGGGTGTCAGCTTGAAAAGGTGAAAACTCTGAGTGGAGAGCAGTAGCTCTAAGGCACAAGCACATCAATCATACACTTCTCAGTAACGCAGATTTAGTGGGCTGTCTTCTGGCTCACTTTAATATTAACACCAAAATGCCTGAGGTCTAACTATGGCCTTATCATAGAACCACAGAATCCATTAGATTGAAAAAGACCTTTAAGATCCTGGAGTCCAAGTGTTAACCCTAAACTACCATGTTCACCATTAAAACATGTCCCTAAGTGCCCCATCCACACTGAGAACTGATCAATCTACAAGTAGGACAGCACCAATTGTAAACCTTTCTCTCCCTCCTCTCCTTTGAGACTAGCGAAGGTATAGCAGTGCAAGGGCTAAGGGATTAGCAAGTTTTGGTATCTGCTAGTGCTGTTCTGCTGAAGGGCAGGATGGTGACTGGGGAAAAGGAGTTATTACCAAAACAAGACACATCTACATCGGACGTGCTGAGCATGACATTCAGGCCCCTGGTAGGAAGGAATGGACTTGAATCATTTTAGGATACATTTTAGTAGGAACACTCTCCCTATTCTGGATGAGACATAAACTTGAGTTGGTGTTATTTTATTTGCTCCAATAAACATTTGATTTATACAAAACAAGACACCCCCC